>JACYXV010000580.1:0-12667 GCA_016859225.1 Thielaviopsis cerberus | reverse complement strand
GTCGTGCGCGGAACATCTTCAACAGCTTCAATCACGACAATCCAGGCCACCAGAGGAAGGGTGGTGGCAGACCCCCGTCTCTTCACGACAGAAGCCTAGGACGAATTTTTCAAGAAGTCGAAAGGGGTCCTTTTATATCTTTCAAAAACCTTCAAGGGAGCTGCTTCCTATCTGTCCATACAAAAGCCCTAAAAAGACACTTAAAAAATTCAATATCAAGCACCAACAGGCACTTGCAAAATATAACCTTCATCCAGATTTAGCTGAGAAGGCCAAGTTGTACGTTGATAGGCCTCTTTTGTTCTGACAAAATTTGGTGTTCTCAGATAAATCATCGGTGAATAAAGGAGTGAATATCAAACAATCGTGGGTCTGGTCAGCCTACTGTAGGTAGTTTACATGTTACTTCAATTACAGCTCAAACTACCAAGGGTATCATTATTATGGCCGGCGATGGTCTGGTATAGTGTAGGTGCAATCTAGGCAATCAATGCCGTCATCACCAGTGGACAGCCAAAGCTTATTTGTAAGCGCTGGTTCATTATATCGATTGCTCGCTGATTAGTGACTAGAGTGCTCAGGCAACTGCCAGTGGGCTATACCATGACAATCAGAGTCCCAGTGCCCAACGGGGGGAATAATACTGTGTAGATTAGAACTTGTCAATATAATCCATCCATTCTGACCTACAGTCACTTCAATCCACAGTGTCATACGACCTGTGCATCACTTAGCATTCTGACTTTATTCATTAAACGAACATATTTTTCTCTTTCAGAGATATCCATATAATATTTCTCTAGCGATCGTCATTTCTCTGCAAAACTCACCCTTTGTCGTAAGTGTCACCCAAAGTTTTGGACGTCGACCAAAGTGGATAGGTCAAGACTGATGCTCCGCTTTTTTGGCTTTGAGCTTATGCACACCATTATTAATTTGGTGCCTTCCTAAACAGGGGCTCGGTCGGCATTGATGCTTTGGTGGAGCACACGTTGAATTTCACGACGACATAAAGTCAATCTTGTGATGGCTTCATCATAGCTTTTGTAGCAATACACAGCCAAAGCAACACCGTATACTTAGGACGGAACGTTTTGGTTTCAATTTTTTCACTCTTGAGTAACTATTATCAAAAGTTTTGATTGACAATAAATGTTGTATAAATAAATTGCAAAACACCAACAAATCGCAATTAAATATATCAATCGCCCTGTAAATGCACCAGCCCAACTCCGTTCACACCCCAAAGCAAGGAAATGCTAGAAAACAAAGGAAACAAAACTACACGTAGGAATAGACGCATTTGCTATGCGTTTAAAAAAGAAAAAAAAAACAGGCTAAAACTAACCCCCAGAAAAAGGCCACTATAGTGTTCTATAGTGTTGGGAGACGAGACAAAACGGAGGCTTTTGAGGAAGAGAAGAGAAAAGAAAAAATAAATAGAAAAGACAATGCTAAAGTGATGATAAAAACAAATGAAAGAAGGAAAAAAAAACTGGCCAGAAAGCAAAAGCAAAACGACTATCTGCTCTCCAGCAGCTCAATGCCTGGTACATTGGCACCAAAGTCGATGATCAGAATTTTGGGATCCTGACCCGTGCTAATCAACCGCCGGTAGTCACTGCGCGTGCCTAGCACCCAGCTGGAATGAATACAATCAAAGGAAAACAACAGCTTCCCGGTCGCCATGTCAAATACATGCATGTTCGTGTCATATGACCCGCTAATCAGCCGCCCCGACACGCTGTCAATGTAAAGACTGCGCACCAGTTGTGTGTGGCCCTCCAGCGTGTGCAGACACTTGCCCGTATGTGCGTCCCAGATGCGAATATCCTTGTCGCTGCCTGCCGACGCAATGTAGCGTCCGTCCTCGCTAAACTGCGAGCACGCCAGGCCCTTGGTATGACCTTCAAACTCGCGCACCGCCGCGCCCGTCTGCAGGTTCCACAAGATGACACGATAGTCGCCCGAGCAGGAGATGATGCTATCGCCGCGCATCTGCACGGCGTTGACAGGCCCGCGGTGACCCGTCAGCTGGCGCAGCATTTTGTATGTGACGCGGTCCCAGACACAAATTGTCGAGTCTTTGCTACACGTAACAATGTGCTTGTCGTCAAATGCCAGGTCGAGCACTGCGGCTGAGTGGTATTTGAGCCGGGCAATAGGGTTGTAGTTTTTCTTAACATCGTAGACGATGCAGGTCGAGTCGGACGAGCCAGTAATAAGGATTTTGCTGTCATATTGCAGGCATAAAATCGAGGCGTCATGGTGCATCGGGTATGAAATAAGGCGCGGAAGTGAGTGGCACGTCTGCGTGTCATCGTCTTCCTTGACATATACGACGTGGTGCACAATATTGCCTTCGCCATCGTAGAGGATATTGGGGCCGCTGAGCACCGATGGTGGGCCAATGACGGTTCGGCATTCATAGGTGCGGAGGTCCCAAATGCGAATTGTACGGTCGCGAGATCCAGTAATGATTTTGTCCCTACATGTTTAGTTAGTACTGGAGCTACAGATGAACCAATCGATGGGACTCACTCATCGGTCTGCAAGCAGTAAATACTGTCCATATGGCCCTTGAGGAACACCATGGTGTCAGGAATACCCAATTCCCAGTTTAGATCAAGCTGGGCTTTGGCCTTGGCTACTCTCTCCCAGTCCGTACCGGGAATCACGCGCGGAATGCCTCGGCCTGTCCCAGGAAGCACAGGGCCCTCGGTAGCAAACGTCTTGGTCATGCTGCTGAAGAATGATTCTCTCCACACATGTGTGTTTTTGGTGGCATTATACCAGTTACGAGAGACCAGCTTTGCTATATCGAGACCGTCAAAGTCAAGCAAGCTCAAGATAATGATTGCCAACTCAGTGGGCAAACGGCTGATAAAGTCAACCTTGGCGGGAGCCAGCAAAGTAGCATCCATTGTGCTATCATCGAAGCCGTAGTCGCCCGCTTGAATACCAATACCGCTCTCCCGGTCGTTGTCAGAGATGGCAAAGCTGTTGCTAGATATTGAAGAGGAAAAATTGAGCCGCTTGTTAGAGGGTCTTGGTGTCACAACACCAGACGACATTGCGTCAACTCCGTTAGCCCAGCACTGGTTCTGCATAGCAACAGACGCCTTGGCTGCAGCGCCCGTTTTCCGGGGGATAATTGGCGGCTCGCCATGCATACCAGGAACCGGCAACGTTGGAGATGGCAGAGGCTGGTCACCCATAATGTGTTCAGTAGGGACACGAGCATGCGAGTGGTGGCGGAAACTAGCAACCTGGCGCAGGCGGTGCCATGTCTTGTTATTTGCCGACGTGCTCGGACGCACAGGCAGTCGGGTAGGTTCGGCAGAGGGATTTGACGGTGAAGGGGCTTCAAGAAAGCTGTTGAGGCCCATGAAGCCACGGAACGAAACAGAGGCGCGGCGGAAGGCGGCGCGAATCGACGTCGAGGAGCCTGAGGGGAGGGCCAAGCTCTGGCGGCGGCTCTTGGATGCAGCAAAAGTCGAGGCTGGTGTTTCGTGCGCGGCGAATGGCTGTTCGGACGAAATGGCCGTGGACGAAGGGACGAAAGCCATCTTGTCGGCGACATTTCTCTCAGAAGGCACATCTGCGTCGTCGGACTCGACGGCAGCGTCTGGCGATGCGTCCATGCCGGCATCTTTGTGGTGCGGCAGGATGCCTAGGCTGAATGATTTGGCGCGTAGACGCTTGGACAGCGAAATGCTAAGACTGCGGCTGCGACTGCGCGTGTGGCGGCCGCTAGACAACGGGTTGGTCATGGATATAGGCGGATGAGATGAGTGCGACGATGGTTGGGTTGGGTGGTGGGAGGCCATAGTCAACGGGCGCGGACGAGAGGAGTTGCGCCCGGAGCGGGCTCGCGGCGTTATGGCAGGGTCGGGGTTGACGTATGGAACGGGCGGGTTGGCGAGAGCCTCGATGATGTTGATGGGCTCGTTTTCGTTTTGCCGGCGAGCGTCGTTGTAAGAGTAGTAGAAGCTAGAAGTTGCTGCAGCGAGAGTATTGCGGCGGCCACCGTATTTATAGGATGGCTGGCTAGAGGCATTATAGTGGGTGCCAGTGGCAATCTCTACATTAGCGACAGCGCTAGCAGCGTTGTTTGCAGCTGAAGAGGCAGAGGCAGTAGCCGCACCAGGGGCTGTTGAAAAGACAGTCATTTAGAGCGACCGCACAAGAGGAAGACGATGAGAAAATTTCGGGGGCGTTTTCTTTTCCCTTTGCCGTGATGAGAGAAGAAGACGACGGGTCAGGGGGGGGCGAGAAGCGCAAGAAGAGATGAATTTCAATTGGCAGAAGCAAATGACGACAACCAAGACAAGAGATAGAAGATGACAAAATACGGGCAAAAGACAGGCAAAAGAACAAAGAAAGAAGGGAAGAGAAGAGAAATATGAAAGAAGAAAGCCTGGTCTAGTGGCGTCCCAAGGCTTGAGCAGATGGAAGTAGATAAAGAGACTTTGGGTGTAGGGAATTGAATTGAATTGCTGGTTGGCAGGGTTGTTGACGACAAAGCAAATGGGGTCTGTGGTGAGACTGGTTAGGGTTAGGGTCCAGGAAACAAAGCAAAGACAAAGTCAAGGGACGTTAGTTGGCGATTTGATTGACACACAGACCAAACTGTCAATGCAACAAGCAAGCAAGCACAAGGCTATACAAGACGAGGTAAATATGTTATATATATATATATATATATATGTATATGTGATTGCACAAATGTTTGTATCTGGAGCGCTAGACGCCAGCGATATCACTGTATTTAGAGGGGGCTCCGTAACTTGGGGCCAGTCCGGACGCTATTCCATAGTAAGACTAGGCCTAAGCTAAGTCATTCCTAGAGCCTCTTTGGCGACACCGGCACCAATCGCAGGGCCGAGACACCAAGTACGGGCTGAGCTTCACGGGCACCTCTGGAAGCCAAAGCGTCTTGTCGCAGTGGTAGGGGATTGGCAAGGAGAAGGAGGCTAGGCGAAGGGTTTGCGCCCAAAAAGAAGTTTTACAGTAGGGTATTGGCCTTGCGGATGTGTTTGTATCTCCGGAGCATTGCGTAGATTTTCTGTAGTGAGACACCATGGACAAAATCATCGACAGTGAAACACGTCAGCTATCAAACAGAAAGAAATAAGGCCCATGGTGCCATGATTAGTTTGTCTACAAAGATAGTTTTTGTTCGTGCTGACAAGGCACTGCTTTGGTTACTTGGTGCGCAAAATTTTCTCCTATCACGAGAATGGACTGTCCGTCAAGTTGAGACCGCCTTCATTTTTCGTCAATGACTGTTACAGCTTTGAACATGAGAGGCCTGAAATAAGAGCACTTATGACTTTCATTTAGAAGGATGTTGATGCACAAAACTAGGACTACCCTCTATATGTCATGAGACTAAGGGCCCTTTCCGCCAAAAGACCAGTGATACAACAGTCTGAACTGTACTCAAGAAAACAACATGGGAGAGAAAGCATGGGAAATGGTTGCAGTGCGGGAGGCCAACAAGAACTTTGCACGGACTATCGGACAGACGGAGTGGAATCAAGCCATCTAGTTTGAAGAGTGTTATATTCAGCTCGAGATAGCTGTGTGACACGAGAACCGGAAATGGATGCATCCGGGTCTGTATTCAACCTACACAGCACTCATGTTAGGTGACAGACACCAAAGGCCATTTATCCGTCCCGTTTTAATCCTCAAGTAATAGAAGACCTAATTGCCTCATAACGAGCTGGGAGAGCAATAGCTGCTACCTATATATATCACGGAAGACCTAGCTAGCACAAGGAGAAGCATCTGTAGAGCTCAAGGAAAAGCAGAAAGTGCTTGGGGGCATGTAGTCATCACGGAGCCCTGGCCCTTCCCATTGAAAGTATCTAGAATACAAAGAGCAGAATGGCCCTGGAAAAAAGGCAGTTTGGAAACAAAGAGCAAGCTAGCTGCTGCAGCTCAGAAACATAGTGACTTATGGCCAGACCTAAGCTGAGCGTTGGCTTGCCCAAGCCACTAATGTACCATTTGCACACAACTAACTACCTCTATAAGCTTATGGATATATTCCTTGCTGTAGACAGCTGTTAATTTTGTCCATCATTGCTGTTGTTTAGTTGGCCCTATTTTCCAACGTGAGAATTTCCTAAAGCAGAGTATTATTGGACTCGCAACAATGATACTGTGTTACCATAGAGTCTTTGTTTGGGAAAGAACTTCTCCATTGCCTGTGTCACTTGCATTTGCCTTTGAATCTCGACGGTCGCCATCTCTGTCAAAGAGGTCAGGTATGTAGTCCTCTTGACAAGTGTTCCAGTGGGTTCTCCCCCTAGTCAGTGTTTATCTCTACTATTCCCACAACGTATGGTTTCTCCTAGCTTTTACAGATCTCGTGTATTAATAGATACATGAGATTTAGCCAAATCCCTTTGGATTCTAGAGGTGCACATTGAGCGTGGCGTGTTGGGATGCCAGCAGAGTATGGTACAAAGGGCGTTACCAACTGAGCCAGTTTCTGCATGTTTCGGAATCAATGCATAACCCACTCCTGTCTGTGATTTGTGCAGCTGCAATATGATCAGACATGTGTGTATGCTATGTACAGTTATAGGGAAGAAGAGGTTTCTTGCCTAATATAATGACTAAGGCATCCATCGACGATGATGGTGATCCCAGCACAGCAGAAGATGGTATTGGCCAAATCAGATCAAATGAGGCCAGATGGGGGATTGAGCCAGAGTTTGAATGGACAACATGCATTGCATGTGAATATGTGTAACAATTGTGAGCGAGGATCCAACTCGCTTGCTCAGGGTAGGCGATCCGGCCATCCAGTTATGCATTTGCCTGCTACCCACAGTATCGATATTGTTTACCATGCACATTAGTTGCACTACAGGGCTTCTGCTACAAAGAGTACCACAGTACTAGCACACACAAGCATGGCTGTCTAATGGTGCTGCTGTCTTTTCAGTCTCAGTATTAGCTGTTGTCTTGTCCTATTCGGAGCATCTCACACAATGGATAGACAAATTGCGTGTATCCTGTACTTGTAAGCTTCATCATTGGTGAATACGCCAATTCTTCTACCTGACTGATTTTCCCATCCCATCATATCGTTGTGTGGGCTGGAGTCACTGTCTCACCAGCCGCATACCAGCCTAACTCAACCTTTGATACTGATGGCTGAAAACTGCAAGTCAAGGCGCTTCCGGAAAAAAACACGTCAAATTCGCCAAACTTCAAGGTGGCAAATGTGCGGCAACATGAAAACTTTTCCTGGCTAAATGCAGCCCAAAGCTACCTAACGACAGACAGAGTTTTCTCTCTTGTTCTCGGAGCTTCCGACTAAGAAGATGCAGCTCTAAAACTTTGAATACTAGGAACATGTAGAACATAGGAGTAAGTGGCGATAACTGATGAAAAAGCTTGCTAGTAGACCCGAGGTTGAACTGTAACCCTATCTTAGGGTTTTTGTCCCAGCTGCTCGCCCCATTAAGCTTTGATTAATTGTCCAATCCGGTATTGTCAGTGGTGCCCCAATCTGCTGTTGCACCAGGGCCCCAAAAGACCCATAGGCCGCTTAAATTGGATGCATTGCGATGCTACAAAGCAACACAGACCCCGTCGCACTGGTTGTGGATGCTGCTTCCAAACAGAGCGGGCCTGAATTTATTGGGAGCCAGTGTTCAAGAGTGGCGGATTTGATTCGGGGCCGGCTCCATATACGCCTTTCACGCATTGACGATCTATACTAAAGCCATTTTCAGTTAAAGTTTGTCCTTTCGCTTGACGCCAAAAAGTCAGGGGCTGCGGAGAAAGCTGTTAAAGAGTTAGGGTTGGGGACTGGGGTTAAATACGATCACAGCAGGCTAGGGTTGGCTGTATAAGTGGTCCTCCTCATCATGTGTCCTGTTTAAAAGGAAAGCACTGAAGAATTTTCACAACGTGACTTTTATCATGCCTTGATTTCAGCTCCTACAATGCTGACACTAATGACTTGATGGTGACTTCACCCGCCCTAACCTCCCTAAAGCTTCCGTTTCCGGCATACTTCAGAGGAGTAAGCAGCTCCAACTGACACTAGCTTGCCTCTCAGCAACACAACCAGAAAATGACGTCGACACGGCTGGTAGCTTATAAAGAAGCCATCATTGGCAACTGGTATCGACGAGCTTTTACTTCTACCACCGCTAATATACGCCACTATTTTCTATACCTGATCTATCTCCCATACTTGATCTAACCTTTTGACTAAATCTTGCCACAATGCCTTGCTTTGGTGGTGACGACGATAGCATCTACGATGGAACCTCGGGTTCAAACCAACGAGTGCCCGATGCCGTTCACGCGGCCAATGCCGAAAAGTTGCACACGTACAACATGTACCGAGCCCTGAAAAAGGGCCACATGCCGTCTACCGCGCAGATCCTCGAGTACCTCGAAGCCATCCAGCGCTCTGACGTGCTCAGTGACGAGGAGGGACTCAGCCAGGATGGCCGTGTCCTTCTTCGTCTATTCCGCCGCTGGCTGTCCCAAGCATCTGTTGTTGTTGGCAAGAAAAACAGCCAAGACCAGCTCCAGGATTTTGTTTGGTATGCTCGCCACTCAGATATTAGCGGCGGAAAAAGGGCCATGACGGCAGCTACTGGAGCCAAGAAACGTGCTGATACGCGGGTTGCTGTAGAGAGCAGCCGGACCATCATCAGCATGATCTTGGGTAACTCGGACTTCCGAGAGCTTGTGTCTGATCTCGCAGTGTTTGCCCGTGAGGTGCTGGGTGACACCAAGAAAGCCGTCCAGGACGAGGCCAGCAACGCAAACGAGGAACTTCTCGACCTCGACAATGGCAGAATCAAAAGTTCTGGCAAGCTCCAAGGCTATGCATCCTCCTCAGGCTCCTCAACATACTCCCACAGCGACTTTGACCGCGACCACCGCTTTGATGCAGCCAATGCAGAGCCGTCCAAAGACCCCGATCACCCCGCTGTACACTTTGATGGGCGTCCCATCAACCAAAAGCGAACGCAGTCACACGAGGGCTTCCACCAGCCAGGCAGTCTCCCCGACCCAAGCCGTGCCTTTCTTGAAGAGAGACGAGCTGCTGACGAACTCGACAAACACCCAGATTGTCCTGGCTGCCGCGAGGAGCTGCATTTGGCGCAGATGCGTGGCCAGAATGCGTTACGCGAGAGGGAGCGCAGTTCTTGGTCGTCTGCCTCAACCCAGGGTGTGCCTAGTATTCAAGTCACGGCGCCTCAAGAGGACAATGACACTGGCGGAACGGCCGAGATCTTGCACCAGGCTCGCACCAAGAAGCAGAAGAAGGCTCAGGAAGTGGCAGAAGTGGCAGAGTCGAGAAACACGGCGATTCCACCGCATGTACAGTACCAGTTGGAGCAGCTGAGCCAGCAGCATGGATCGCCTTTGCCAGATCCTATTGCAGAGCATCCTAAGGGGTCGGTTTCGGGCAAAGAGGTCACTCCGAGCGAGGTCTTGGCTGCAGAGGATAGTGCACACCCAGTAGCACCGGCACCGCCAGAGGAGCCTGGTGCACAGGACGAGTACTGGGAAGTTGCAAAGAAGGAACAGCACCGGCGCGAGAAGCAACAAGAGCATATTCAGCAGCAGCTAGAGCACGACGGGCAAGAAGGGGCCCAGCAGTCTCAGCAGAGC
The DNA here is from genome assembly GCA_016859225.1 of Thielaviopsis cerberus. NCBI lineage: Eukaryota > Fungi > Ascomycota > Sordariomycetes > Microascales > Ceratocystidaceae > Thielaviopsis > Thielaviopsis cerberus. The sequence goes on along the minus strand of JACYXV010000580.1, from coordinate 3,001 downwards.
CAAACTCAAACGGCTCAACAGCAACTTCACGACATTCAGTCCCAGGGACAGCAGAAGCTCCATCAGGCCAGTGTCCAGTCCCAACACCTTGTACGCCAAGCCAAGTCCAAAGCTGCCGAATTTGCAGCCGCCACAGACCCATCTTCTGTCCCGGAATCTCAGCAGCGCCAGCCGTTTGGTGCCAAAAAACCCAACGCTGCTGCCGACATTGCCATGCAGCACACTGCGCGTGCCGGAAAAAAGGCGAAACAAGCGGCTACAAAGCGGATGCACGGTGAAACGGGAAAGGCACTACGCACGCGGATCCAGAGACTGATCATGTCTCTACGCCAACAGAGTACATATGACTCGGCGGCGCATACGATTGCGCATCTCCTGCGCGAGTACCTACAGACGTACGGGCGGGCAGCGGACGAGGCCATCGACAGTGTCGATCACCATGTGGAAACAAATGACGAGATGCAACTAGCCTTTCGAGCGCTGTGGTCTTTTGTTTCTGGCCTCGGCGACACTCGGAAGTGGAAGCGCGCAGAGCATGAGTTTGAAAAGGCTGTCAAGATTGGGAATGACGAAACAAGCCTTGAGCTAATTGCCATGCAAATCAGCCAGATGGTTGAAGACATGCTTACCAAGCCCGAGTTCTTTGAGCACCCTGAGAAGCGCTTTGAGGAACTCAAGGAGAAGACAACAGATATGGCTCCGGGACTGGGCGATGCCGTGCTGGAAATGATGGCGGCGCTCGGTGAAGCGTTTACGTCAATCGGCGAGGACCCCCAGCTTGATAATCTGACGCACACGAGCAGCCAGATTATTGATCTCGTCTTCCCCGAGGGTCAAGCGCTCAACTCTTCTTTGCTGTCTGACATGGCCAACAGCGCGCTCCCCCTTCTCCTCTCAACCATACAATATATTCCTATTCCGCGTCTAGAAATCAGCACCCCACAAATTGACCTACTTCTCGAAAACCTCATCCTCGAGCCTGGCCGGTCCGTCGGCGGCTCATCGTTTTTCCCACACGACATTGCCATCGACAACATCCTTAGTCTACGTATGGCAAAGCGCAGCCGCCGCGCCTTCACTCGGACCATGGGCGGCGTGACCATTGTGGCACGTGGCGTGTGTGTAAAGGCAGAAAACTTTGGATACTGGCTGCATGCGCACAAGGGGCTCGCTCAGTTCCACGACCAGGGCCTGGCATCGTTTGCCGTAGACGGCAAAGGCATGGACATTGTGATTGACACAGACGTGTACAACGACGATGCCGAGATGCTCTCGGTACGGCGCGTCAGCGTCGTCGTGCATGAACTCACGTACAAGCTGCGTGCGAGCAAGTTCTCGTGCATCGCCACACTCCTCAAGCCGCTGCTGCGGCCCATTCTGAAAGCCACGCTGCAAACGCAGATTGAGAAGCTCGTCCGCGACAACATTGCCGACCTAAACCTAGAGCTCGTCTTTGCGCGCGAGCGCCTGCGTGCCGCGCGTGCCGCCAAGCCAAAGACCCCGGCACGTTTTGTCCGGGCCGTGTGTGCGCGGCGGCACCGGAACCGGTATGATGTGCAGACGCGGATGGGCGTGGATCAGCCCGGCAAAGGCGTATTCAAGGGGCGCTATGCGCCGGGGAGTTTGGCCCGTGAGTGGCAGGCAGATCAGGTGCGGAATCGGACCGAGGAAAATGAGTACATGGCTGACGGGTGGCGGACGGAGCTGTTTTCGCGGGGGAGACAGGGGCAGGCCAACATGGCGGGGGGTAGATGGGAGTGAATTTGGAATGGGAAGAGTGGTATATTGAAAGCGCCAACAGAGGTTAGCAGCTACACTGAATATATAAAGCTTCAAGAAAATAGGAATTAAACGCAAGTATACTGAATAACGATAAAGCAAAGAATGAAAAAGGAAAACCGCAAACCACGCCGAATCCGGAATCCGGTCTACTACTTCGACTCCGGCTCCATGCTCTCCCGCAAAATCTTGACCTGCTTCTGCATCTCGTGCCACAAAATATTCTTCTCCAAGCCATCACGATCATGGTCCTTGGACTTGCCCTTGTCGCTCCGGCCATGGTCCTTGAGCACATCCACCCAGCCATCCTCCTCCTCGCTTGCATCACCAATTTCCACACTCTCCATCTCATCCTTCAGGACCATAGCCTTGTCACCTCGACGAACAATGGCCATTAGAGCACCCACAAAGGCCTCTTGCATGTATGCGTAGCTAAAGTCCTTGGTGATGCCCGCCACGGCACGGCACAGCGCGTCGGGAAAGTCGACCTGGTTATGGCTGGCGCTGACCTTGCGCTGCCAGTACTTGCAGTACTGGACGCGCTGGTCCTGGTTGGGATTGGGGAAGAGGTACTTGCGGTCAAAACGCGAGGGACGTTGCTGCTTGTGTTAACACTTGATATGCAATATTTGAGCATACAGAAAAGACTCACTGAAATTCCGGGGTCCAGACGCTCCAAGTGATTTGTGCTGGCCACCATGAAGATGCCATCGTTGGCTTTGAGCCCGTCAACCTCGTTGAGAAAGTAGCTGCGCACGCCATCCGTAATCAGACTGTCAATGTCCTCGAAAATCAGGTAGCATGGGGCGTGGCGCCGGGCCATGCTAAAGACCTCTTTGATGGCCTCTTCCGGACCAGACCACTGTTCTCGTTAGTCGTGTACATGCACATACCATCCAAGGCTGACTTACAGTAACCAGATTCCGTACGTACACCGTCGGAACAGGCTTGGGGCGCGCGTACAGCGTGTGCATCATGGCCTTGATACTAATCGTCTTGCCATTGCCAGGCGGCCCGTAGTAAATCACGCCGCGCTTCCATGGCACGCCCAGCTCCTTGTAGCGATCGCGGCCGTCGAAAAAGGCCTCGTGGTCCTCGAGCAGCGCCGCCTTCATCTCGTCCTCGAGAATCACAGCGCTCCACTCGGCGCGCATCACGCTCTCGTAGATTGCTATGCAGTACGCGGGATCGCAACTCGTTAACACAGTTGAGACATATCGCA
>JACYXV010000579.1:0-12706 GCA_016859225.1 Thielaviopsis cerberus | reverse complement strand
CGAGAGCAAAGGTACCGAGGATAGCGCCAACAGCGATGAAGACGGTGCCGTCGGGGGCTTTGGAGCGATGCATAAAGGGTGCTTCATTTGTGGGCGGCACTGAGGCGGCGGGGTAGGACGGCGTGGTGGCGGCAGTTTCGGTAAGAGTGGGCAGCGTGGAGCCGGTGGTGGTAGTTGCGGTGGCGGTGGACGTGGCCGAGGTAGCCGAGGTGCTCGTCGAAGAGGTTTCGGAGGACGTGGAAGTTGAAGAGGCCGACGATGACGACGATGACGACGATGACGACGATGAGGCCGTCGTGGAGGTCGAAGTAGCGGTGGACGATGAGTCCTGAGCAAACACGCTGTCGACAAACGCAGCCACAAACACGGCCGAGACGAGGAACTTGGAGTCGGCCATGATGGTTCCGTAGAGCGGCGATGATATGCGTATTGTATTGTATGTACAGTAAAGAATGTTTAAATGCGCATGCAGGTAAATAATTCAATTCAATGCACAAGCAACACCAAAAAACGCCAAATAAGCAAACAAGCAAGCCGCCAGATGCCAAGATTGGACGAGGTGCTTTTGGTGGGCTGGGCTAGTGCGACTTGAGGAGGGAAAAGGGACTTGTTGTTTTGGTTGTGGTTTGGGGGGATTTGGCTGGGGGCGCGCAGAATGCGATTCGCGATTCCGATGCTGCAACGCAAAATAAGAGAAACGCAAAATGCGTGGCGTTTTCGCACGGCGCGAGACGGAGAGTAGCGAACGGAAGGTACGGAGACGAGTGCTGGCAAGTGACACCCGACTGAGGGCAGTGACGACCGAATCGAAGAGGGCGAATCAGATTTAGTCTTGCGAAAGCGACAAGGCTGGGGTTTTGTTAATGTTCCGGGACTTCCTTTTTTGCGGATCGATAGAAAAAATGACGAAACAAAACAAAAAGGAAATCTTATAAACGAGCGACAAGCAGCAAAATGAAACCGTCAAGCCGCCTTCTGAGTTCTTGTTATGCAGGAAATAAAAAGAAAGAATAAGAAATGAGCAGAAAAAAAAAGGTGGCGAGAAAAAGGAAGAAAGAAATCGGCGGTAACGATTCGGGTGGAAAAATGGCACCAAAGACAATACGAGCAAATAAAACAGTTTGGCGGAAGCAAATAAAGGGTTGGAACGAACTTTACGTGGTCAGCAAAAAGGGCAAAATGGAACACGAAAAAAAGAGGAAAAAAAACACGAGGAACTATGTGATCTGTTCACTGGCTCACAGTCTGTGCTATCTTGAAATAAGATGCTACCAATGCTCCCTGCATCAGAAGCAGAATTCAACCTCATATAAAGCTGCCTTGATACTTGACAGGAACAGGGAGCTTTTCCAAGTATATTGCTAGCTACGTTCCTGAACTTGACCACCACTTGGCCTGCTAAGAGTACAATTCGCGTGTATTTATAAATCTATTTAGAGACAAATGATTGCCACAGGCTCCAGGACCCTGGCTAGTCAAGTCATTCTGTAAAATGCTAAAAGTCTAATTCCTAGGCAAGCATAGCTCGCTGCGCCTCATTTGCAATAAGTGTGGCGCCATGTGGCGCTCTTATCGACAACGGCTCCCCACTTTATTTTCCAAACTCAAGATTTTCGAAGTTGCCCGGCTTTCAGTCGCAAGGCCGGAAACGAACAAACTAACAAACAAAAACACCGACGACTTTGCTCAGGCACCAACTCATACACCTCCAAACAAAACGAAATTGCCAACTCCGACCTAGCTCGACTTGACTGCATATCCCTCCCTCAATCCAATAAACCTCAGTTACACACCCACTACACCAGACATCATGGGTGTTGCGAAGCGCACGAGAAAGTTCGCGCAGGTACGTTGAGAATATTCGCATGCTTATCGATAAGCCGATGGCGGTAAATAGGCACATGCTAACATATTGAGCAGGTCAAGCGCATCATTGGCAAGGGTGGGTAGCTCCGTCCCTGCTCTGGCACGCCGAGCTTCGCCACATACCCGGCCGGCGCTGCGTCTTCCTTCTCGACCAACAACCACAGTCACAGCCACAGTTGTCGCTATAGCCATGTACAAAGCTAACTTCTACCCTCTTACACAGGCGATGCGCGACTCAAGGAAAACCAGAAAAAGGCCGACGAACTCAACAAGAAAAAGAGCCAAGAGTCCAAGACGGACGAGGTCGTGCGCGAAGTCTCGCAGATGCCGTCCAACCTGTTTTTCCAGCACAACACGGCGCTTGTACCACCGTACAATGTCATTGTCGACACCAACTTTGTCAGCCACTCAGTCAGCCGTAAGCTGGACCTGCTAGGCGCCATGATGGACTGCCTGTATGCCAAGTGCAACATTATCATTACACAGTGTGTCATGGCCGAGTTGGAGAAGCTGGGCCCGCGGTATAGGCTGGCGCTCAAGGTGGCGCGTGATGAAGCGCTGGGAGCGCTACCGGTGCCAGCACAAGGGAACTGTGAGTTTTTAGTCTGGCGGGTAGTTTGTTCCTGATTTGGGGCATAGGCCCCGACATGGCTCTTGTCCTACGTTGTCCCCGACAGCACCGCACCTACCATCATGTACGATACGCATGCTAACTCGTCTCTAGTACGCCGATGACTGCATCGTGCAAACAGTCCAGGCTGCCCGCGTGTACATCGTGGCCACCAACGATAAGGATCTGCAGCGCCGCATCCGCAAGATTCCGGGTGTGCCGCTGCTCAAGGTTGGCCGCGGCAAAATGTTTATCGAGAGACTGCCCGGCGCGCCAGACTCCTAGACGCTGTATCCCGAAAAATCATTTTTCCTGGTTTTTTTTTCTCTACTTCTTTTTGCATGTTTCTCCATCTCGACTTTTCTTTTCTTTTTCTCTATTTTTATCGAGCCTCTTGCATTTGAGTGTGGGTGGGTGTTGTGGGTGTTCAGCACCACGCCAACTAGAGCGATATGTCGTTATGGGAGACCAGGAGCTCGGTCTACTCGCTTTATTGGCTTGCCCTTTTCCGCATGTGGTATTGCCGGTGCAACCTTCCAATCTACTATGCTAGGCGGATTCACTACTTTGTTGCTTCGACATGTTTGCATTTTGATAACAGCGCACTTGCTCGCTCGCCGAGCTACATAGCACCAACGCAAATGCAACCCAGTGCAGACCAGACGCAACACAAGTAAGCACGCACACTACACGACACCCCTCAACAAAGTTTCGGTCCAACTGGCCAAAGAACGGACCGTAAAAAGGGGGGCAACGATGTTCTAAAGCCATGCAGGCTATGAGCACAAAGACGCGGCTTCCAGCGGAATACAACGCCCCCAAGACAGGGCTATGCGTAACTATACTGTCTTGGTCTGTTTTTCTTTGGCTGCATTGGGGCTGTTTTGAGGTTGATTCATTGGTCCTTTTTCTCTCTTGTGTCCGAGTTTTTACTGTCTGTCGGGTCAGACGAGCACTGTGACGATTGGAAGCCCCTTTAGAACTTTGTCAACAGTATTTTCTGGCGTTACAGGTGTATTTTTTTTTGTATATAAATGGATTGTTTATATTCCCTGAGAGACTCATTGTGTATTCCATCCTTTGGCAAATAAGGATAACTAATCAGTAAATGCTGTACGATGAGACAACAAACAAGGACTAAGGCGTGGGAAAACAAATTATATGGATGAGGATACCAAAGGACAAGACAAGTTGAGGGTGATGATAGAACAAGAGCTGTGGCCGAGCCAGGCGGAAAGGCACCCTACAGTTACCGAACAATATCCAACTAAAAAGCGACAACCAAAATCATAGTGTTCGGCGCGAGAGAAGAGATTTCTTAGCTTACCAGTGACGTTGCAGTTGGCCGACTCTCCTCTCTCGCTACACTTGAATAGCGACCTGTCACACAAGCCGCCCCCCGTTACATGTAAGTCTAGAACAATGCGAACACAGCGACTTAGTCGTCAACGGAGAGCCTAGATGAAAAAGCATACGTCTGCATGCATATGTGCATACAATGAGCTATTGGATGTGAGCCAGTGGCGGGGGAAGGTCGCATTGGACCGCCTTGGGATATGCAAAGCAAAAACAATAAAATGAAAAGCCCCAAAGGAAAAGTCAAAACATAAGTTCCCGATGGTAGACTGTGAAATCACAAGGTAACTTTACTTGGATGGGCATGGAATCAAAAGCGACCGAGGCATACGTAAATGTTGCTAGTGCCCTACAAGAACTTTGGGTATAGTCGAATGATGTGAAGTAGTTTTGACGTGCAGGGTCTTGCATCTTGGGCAACGTTGAGTGGCGTTGGAAGCCCGCTGTGTCGTTGAGTCGATGTATAAAGCGAGGTTCTTTGTACGCGCAGCTTGCCCCTTGTATACATGTACCTTGGGCATACTTACACACACACATGCATGTACTTTGCGCACATTATTAGTCTAGGCCCTCACAGCTCCAGCCCAGCTCTTTCTTAACCCCCCAACCCCTTCAGCTCTCTGGCGCTTCAATCCGAGAAGGGTAAGTCTTTTAAACAAAGCCCGGAGCTACGGGTTTAACTCAGAAAACCCGCACTGTAGTTAAGCCAAGACCCCCGGAGCCATCATGTGCCCCATATTAACAAGCGCCTGATTGGCCAACTCCCAGCTGGGATCATTTGAAGCTGGATACAGGGCCGGGCTTCAGCAGTCAACGGCCAACGAGAGAACTAGAAAAAAAAAGAAAAAGAGGAAGAAAGGAATAAGGCGCGAAAGGGAAGAGACGAAGTAGAAAAGAGGGCCAAACATGGCTGACGAGAGTAGCCGCTATGGGATATTCCGGAAAGGGACAAGATGGGGTGGAGAAGGGGGTCCCAGGCGTTTCCTATTCTCTATTCAGGCTTAGGGCTTACTGAGTGCTGATTTGAGCGAGTGAGACTCTGTAAGTGGCAAAGAGACCATGTATCAAGACGCCCATGCGGGTTTACCCAAGTATTTTCCTGCCCCCCCAAGATAGGCCGAGCAGAGACAACTACCAAGACATACCATAGCTGACAGACAGACGACAGATCCGTCTACCTACCCCTCTCCGAAGTCTCAAGCGAGAAAACAGCGCACTTGGAGTGCAGTGCTGCATCATGCATTCCCATAGCAACAGAGCCAACCCGGCCAAGCACCGTCTGCCTGTTTTATCTACACACGCCCTTCAGTGCCAACATCAACCCGGACTTTGTCGATCCACGACTTTTTTTCTCGTTCTGAAAATCCAGCGGCTGGATAAGTCGTCGCCTTGTTTGTTTGCTGTGTAGTGCTGTGTAGTTCATAGGTACTTATAGTAGGATAGTTCCGGCTCCTGCCATTGTTCCTTTGATACATCGCCACGCATTTATCCGTGCCTTCCTCCTTCTCCTCAGTCTGGCTCCTGCTCTTTTTTGTTTTTTTTTGTTCTCGTTTAATTCTTGAGCAGAATTTTCATTCTATACTTTTTCTCTCTCCCATTTCTTCTTCCTTTCTCGCCCTCGTTTGGCTTTTCTCTATGTCTTTATCCAATATACTTCATCATCTCTTTCCGGCATCTCGCTATGCCCGAGTCTCAGCGCCGAAACCGCGTCGTCCTCAGCTGCGCACCTTGCCGCACCAGCAAACTCAAATGTGACCGTAGGCAGCCCTGCTCTCAATGCATCAAAAAGTCACGTGTTGATCAATGCCAGTATGCTCCCAAGCCTGCGCCTAGGGACCGCCGCCGCAAGTCTGGCCCCAAAACCATGGCCGCCCGACTCAAGCAACTGGAAAGCATGGTACGGCAGATGATTGAGGCTGGTCTGGTCGGCCCTGACGGCGAGTTTGATCCCGTTTCTTTTGCGAGATATCAGAAGCATCAAAGAAGCAGCGACGACGACGACGACGACGACGATGACGACGGTGATGACAGTGACGGTGAGAATGACATGGATGGTGATGAGAACGAGGGTTTCGACAATGAAAAGAGCGATTCAGAGCTTGCCGACGAGCAAGCTCCCGGCACAAAGCCCCGCATGCACCAAAAGGGTCAGATCAGCTCCTATGTTGGCGCCATCCACTTGTTGTCAATGCTGGAAGATGTGAGTTTGTCATTCAGTCTACCTTGACTCCCCGTTAACATGTTCTAGATTGAAGAACTGCAAGGCTACTTTGACGACGAGTCTGAAGAAGAAATCTACGACGCCCCTCAGACTATGGGCGATGGGCCACCTCTTAACGAGAAGCTTCTCTTTGGCACCGATTTGTTTCACAGCAGGGCTGAAATTATTCACTTGTTGTCCGACCGCAACACTATCGACCGTCTAGTGTCATGCTACTTCAACACTTTTAGTGCTTTCCAGCGTATGCTGCCCTTCCCCATACCACTGTTTCACGCCTTGTCTAACACTCACCTCCGCAGTCGTCATTCACCGCCCAACCTTTACCGCTGAATACGGCAAATTCTGGGATGACCCCGACAGTGCTCCGCTACACTGGATTGGTCTGTTGTGCATGATTTGCAGCACTGGACTCTTCCTCACCCACTTTGGTAACCCTGATGACCTTGCCTTTATCCCTGATGCTATCCCTAGTCACATGGACCTCATGCAGCGCTACCGCTCGGCTGCCGGTTGGTGCCTGGTCTACGGCCGTTACTTCAATCCCAAACTCAACACAATTCCGCCCCTGCTGATGATAATCGAGTCGACATATCTTCAAAGCAGAGGCAACCAAATGGATTGCTACGTGCTGACGGGCATCTTGATTCGCTTGGCCTACAAGCTGGGGCTGCACCGTGACCCAGACTACATGCCCAATATTCCGCCGTTTGAGGGTGAGATGCGTCGCCGCATGTGGTCCATGATTGTGTGCCTGGACTCCCTGATTTCCTTCCATGTTGGCCTTCCCAACATGATCAACTATGACGAGTGCGATACCAAAATGCCGCGCAACTTGCTAGACAGCGACTTTGGTCCCCAAAGTGATTATGTGCCAGCAGGCCGTCCAACGTCTGAGTTTTCTCTGTTGTCTTACCCTATTGCCAAGACAAACATGTGCACGGCATTTGGTCATATTGCTCGCTCAGCCAATGCGTTGAAACCGCCTCTGGCTTCGGAAGTGCAACGCCTGGACGACATGCTTGAAGCTGCGTGGAAAACTACGCCTGAATTTCTTGTGGTTTGTCCGCTAGCTAAATCAGTCATGAAACTGCCTGTACAAATCATTCAAAGTTTCACCATTACAGGCATGTATCTCAAGGCTCGCTGTGTGCTGCACCGTCGCTATTTAACGGAAATGCCTCTGCGCAAAGAAAACGAGCAGTCGCGAAGAATCTGTCTCGATTATTCGCTGCGTTTGCTGGCTAACCAGGATATCATCTGGGAGTCAATTCAACCTGGCAATGTTTTGCGTAACATGAGTTGGTTCTTGTCATCTATTTGTATCCACGACTTTCTACTGGCTGCCTTTATCGTGTACATGGTTGTGCAAAGCCCCAACTACCAACCTGATGGAGAGGCTTCAGGGTCGGAGCACTACATAGGCCCCGAGATCCATCGGCCTAGCCGTATTGACCTTGTAGGAAAGCTTCAACGGTCTTACTTTGTCTGGCACGATCTGGCGCGTGGCAGAGAAGAGTTCAAGAAGACTGTTGACATTGTTGGTGAGATGATTAAGAAGCTTGGTGGCGAGCCCGGCATCACGCCTAACCTGCTAGCTGGGCTACCGCATAATCCGTTGAGCTCGGCGCTCAGTTCCGTTAGCACCTCGGCTCATTTGTCCATGGCCAGTGGAAGCAGCGCCTACAATAACTCGAATGCGGCCATTGCTCCCTCGGAAGCTCACACCCACGGAGGTTCAGTCGGCACGCACCAGAGCGAGGCTAGCATGCCATTGAGCATTGGCCACAGCAGCGTCTCTAGTGGGCCGACAATGCCGGGTCCAAGCTCGACTGTGCAAGTTCAGACCAACACAGCTAATGCCTTGATGATGCAGAGGCTCTACGCAGATCAACAGCGGCAGTGGGACAAAGTATACCAGTCCCAGCAGCCGGCCCAGCAAGCTCAACAGCAGGAGCAAATGTTGTATGATGTGCCGCCGCCACAGGCCCCGTCAGCTGGCATTCCGACCCCCCAGAGCGGAAACGGATATGCTATTACCAATAGCGTGTCGCCTGCACCGCAGGCTTCAGTGTTTAGCGGAGCGGCAAGCGGTGCTTCTGGGTTCTCTGAGCTAGATTGGGTAAGTCTTTTGTATCTGTGTCTATTTGTTTCAAAAACTAACAAGCATGCAGCGCATCTTTGACGGTGTCCTGGCACAGGGCATACAAACGGAGTACACAACGGCGCCGTTCCTAGAAGCCAATTTGGCTGATGTCGATCTTTTAGCGGCATCGGTGTGGAACATACAGTCTGGTAATCCCAACAACGGCGACAGAGTTTAGATGGAAATTTAGGGGTTTTATACCGTGATTTAATGCAAGTTTTTCTTTCATGATATAATACATGTTGTCTCTTTTCTCTTGATGTGTAACAAGTGTGTAACCAAGACACATCGGACTTGTTCTCCAGCTGAGTCAAGTCAAGTTCGGTCATGCACCAGGCTAGCAGAAGCGGAAGCGGAGAATATGATGCAATTAACAGCGGGTATTTCGTTTCTAGGATGAGATAAGGGGATAGTGTGTAATAATGGAGTAATGGCAGGGAAGAATTTTCTCAAAAACTCCTGCGCAATTGGTTTTCAGTGGAGACTTTTCAAGTATGTCATATTAGGGTTTCTATCATGATGCATGGTAGTTAGGGTTATGGTGAGGGGCAAGCAAGAGTCTCGCGTTGGAACTAGCCCAGCAACAAACGAAAAACGCATTTCCAACTCTGGCGGTGCAGGATACTCGAGGAGGGGAGCAGCTTGAAAGGGAAGCGAGTGTCCTCGTGTCGAACAGCAAGCGAACTGGGGAAAGGGGAATGAGAGCCGCATCGGGGCGGAAGGAGTTTTTTTCTTTTTTTTTTTTACTTGTTTTTTTGGGCTGGGTGTGCGAGGAGTGCATACTACATGAGAAGATCACAGCGGTTTCACGTCTGAATAAGTGTGTAAGTTGTCTGTTGACGAGCCGTGACGAAACGTCTCTGGAGGGTGCGGACACGTTCTTTTTTAGATGGCCGGTTTTTCTTTAGGTTTTACATAAACGGCCTGTCATCTGTGTTTTTTCTGACGAGCCAGCCCGATGCTGGCCGCGGCAAGGCCTCGTTCGGGGGGCGTGGCTGTATTAGTACACAACCAGAACGAGACGGGGCCGAAGAAGGGCGGCTCTGAGGGGATTTCGGGAATGTAAGCCAGGCCTGTGTGGAGTTGTACGCAGGTTGTTCTGGACACGCGCATGGTGTTTGTTTCCTGTGACATAATGGATATTGGCAGTTTCATGAGGATAGAATCCGCTTTCTCTCAGCTGGTTTGACAAAGACCGTTTTTGGGGCTTGTTATAAGTTGGCCAATAGCAGCGCGCAACGTGCAGGAGGGCAAAACGCATTACATCTGAGTGAAAACGCAGTAAAAAAGCCAACCTTGCCCGTCTACAACAAAGGAAAAGACGTTTTAATTAGCAAACCTTTTCTCTTTTACTTGCTTAGCCCCTCAGGGTTCTCGCGGAAAAGTTTTACTAATAACTAGGAAAAAAATGCACCGAGTAAATCGAGGTGATATCTGTTACGGAATGGAAAGCCGGGAAGACGACACCAGTGGCCGAGATTCACCTGCCTGTATCGGCATACGACGCCGGTGATTTCCTGTTTATAGTGACGATTATTTAGTGCCCTTTGAACAAAAGGCCACGGGGCCCGAGGTCAGCGAAACAGAGCCACTCAACGAGAAACATGCCTCTGCCACACAAAGGGAAGATACAAGGATCGTGACTGTTTTGCGTCCATCACAACAGAAAGAGATTAGCTAGCTCGGTGAGTAACTGAGGAGAGGAAGAGAGAGAGAGAGGGAAAAAAAAAATAAAAAAAAATAAAAAATAAAAAATAAAAAATAAAAAATAAAAAATAAAAAATAAAAAATAAAACTATTTTTCTGCTCCTTTTCGCAAAAATTTTATCAAAGCATTCAAACTAGGCAAATAGGCTCCAAGGCATAAACAGCGCCGCCGGCTTTTGTCTTCTTCCTCTACCTCTACCAACTTATCAATTAAACGTACAAAAACCGCCCATTCGTCATAGGGAACCGACCCAAGCATGCCATACCGGCTTTTGTCTCTTTGCCACCGCATTCATGTGCTCGCTTGAGCGACCTTCTTCTTCGAGCCTGTACGGCGCTGGATTGCCAAGGTGCCAGAAACAAAGTTCCAAGAAAAAAAAAAAAAAAAAAAAAAAAAAAAACAGACGGAGCCAAAGATAGAGAAAGACAGAAAGAGAGCCGCATGAGACCTCACTCGTCAGGATCACCCTTGTGCCAAATGGCTTCCATGGAACAAATGGGGCTTTGAAGTCTGATGGACAATTGTCAGGTCAGTCGATGGTGATGCTGGCCATGATGGTCGCATTTACTGTTACATAATGGTGAGCATGAATCGTACGTCTTCTCTTTGTCTATTTCCCCCCTGGTGACCCATCAGCAAACGGGCTTTCATCCAGAGCGTCTTGGAATTTCTGTCTATTCACATGGCCTTGAAAGCCTCAAACGAACTCGCTAGGAAATCAACACCAAGTGATAACCCTGAAATCCTGGTCCCAGAGCCCGGTCGGGTCGACTTCCGAATACTACGCTTCCAGCAAAAATCTCGTCATGGTTCTCTCACCTCTTGTCTTGACTTTTAATGGAATCAGGCAAGCCAGATCAGCCCCTATCAACCTGTACATTGGATACACTGTACGTGTGTGCATAGGTACATTGTATTGCTACATACATACAGCCTTCACACAAACAATGTACATAGACATCAAACCCTAGCTAGCGATGTCGGCTTCTAGAAAGTTCAAAAGAACAACTGACAAGCGCGAATGCCGAATTCCTTTTTGCTAATCGTGAGAAACGGCCTGCCTTAAGGGGGAGCCGCTGCTGGCCTTTGCGTGCAGCCCAGCACTTATATCCCATCCTCCATCCGCCTGTGTTTACTATCATCGACAAACCAAACTACCATTCGGAGATCAAGCTTAGGTGAATGGCAGCACAAGGCGGGCTCTGTTCCCGCCACGATCTGTGCGTCGGTTTGGTTTGGCCTTTTTGTTTTCTTCAACTGATAAGCTTCCTTCTAGCTCATTCTTATTCTAGAGAAAGTCTAGAACCTCCTTTTTTTTTTTCTCTTCTTATGTTGCACAGCCGTTCTTAATAGGAAACGGAAGAGTGTCTCCGTTTCAATAGGAGTTTTCTTTTTCTGCATACATGATAATAACACATTGCCACAATACGCACACATCACAGCTGTAAATCGCCCCCTCACCAGATAACGCCCAACCCTTTCTCCAACTTGCAAGCTCGCGGGCGGTCAAGCTACTACTTTGAAGCTCGTTGGGGTTCGTCATCTGTTCCAAAAGCATCAAGTCATGAGACCCCTTCGTCGTCCCGGTTAGAACTGTCTGTTTGGGCGGCTGTAGCCATCTGCCTTTTTGACAGGGCGGGAAAATGACTTTTGCTACAAATACACGGGAACGGGATAAGCCAAGAAACGCCATGCATTTTCCATTCATCAAAGGCGGATAGGATACGATTTCCAACCCTAACCCTACCGATGGTTGCGTCACTAAAGAGGGGCTCTGCCTCCTGACGAACAAATTTTCTTTCCATCAACCGATAAAACAATCTTTTTGTTCTACCCCAGATAGAAGCTAGTAATGCCAATTATTTTTCTTTTTACTATTCTAGCAGGGAACAAGGGACGGTAAAATTTTATTCTCGTCTTTTTTCCAAACCGGCCACGGTTCAAAGAGCGTTTCGCCAATTGGCTGGCGTTTTTTTTTGGTGCGGTTTGTCTTGATTACTCGATTAGATAAACAAATCAATCAAAGGGAAGGTCCAGCATGGAGTTCAGATGACCAGAAAAAGAAAGAACTCATGTCTGGCAAAGGGGAAATATTGATCACTATTAAATCAGTCACACTCACAATGCATTCATTTTACGGGCGCTTGTTAGGCTGGGCTTAATCAAAGCTGAAGCTGAAGAAGGGTTTTGATAAGAACAAGATGCTTGCTTATTTTAGGGGTTCTTTATCTTGAGTAACATGCATAGCAAACACAGGTTGTAAGGGCGGAAATAAAGAAATACATTGCCGCCCGAGATACGACAGCCTCAAAATGCCATCTAGCGCAATCATAGGGCACAAACCATGGAATCAAAAGGAACAACTCGTGATGCCTACCTGCCCCCCCGTTCCGCTCGCCCCGGGAAAGCCACGCATGTTGTTCTGCCCGTTATATTAGTCAAGCAGAGAGCAAGGCGCACAAGAATAAAGGAAAACTAATAAGAAAAAAAAAGGACATTGGTCAGACTCACGTCATTGTCAAAGGGCTGACAGTGTTCTTATCTTTTGGGTCCAAGTCCTTTGATGCCCGGAATGACAGAAACGAGAGGTGAAATGTCAATGCGAAAAGGGATGTTGGGACCAGAGAAAAAGAAAATAGGTTCTCCTAACAGATAAGAGAAGGGGTCACAGGTGCAGAAAAAAAAACACTATATCAAATAGACCGTAAGAATCCTGAAGCCGATCCCGAACCGGCCTGGTACGCTTCTGATTCCCGGTCGATCTGTGGGTTGGAATAGAAAAATAAAAAAAAAAAAAAAAAA
>JACYXV010000578.1:0-12752 GCA_016859225.1 Thielaviopsis cerberus | reverse complement strand
TCAGGCGCAGGCTCAGGCCCAGTCTCAAGCCCAGGCCCAGTCTCAGGCCCAGGCTCTGGTGCACACTCAGTCTCCGGCTCAGGCTCAGTCTCTGTCTCTGTCCCAAGTGCAGACTCACCCTCAAGCCCAGGCCCAGGCTCTAGTGGAGGAACCAAGAGGCTACGATCCGAGAGACAGCGTGCCAATGTTCGCTGAGTGGCCTGCAAGCTCTTGCTACAGCCCTGTCGGGTCCGTTGACAGCCGCTTCTCATCGCCTGTCTTGCGAAACAGAGCCATTGCTTCTGACTCTAGTGCGTCGCCCCCTGAGGTAGATGCGCCGTCTCGCAATACCTCGAGAGCTGGTAAGCCGGGCTCGGAAACGTCATCGAGTGCACCGGCTGCAAAGACGCAGACACAGGTACAAGCCGAGTCCTCTGGGGGTGCCGCTGCCAATACGCCTACTCGCAACACAGTTCAAGGCTCGTCGTCTAGCACACAGAATGCGGCGCAACCAAAGCCAGACTCATCGGAACCCACAGAGGTCACGTCAGGCTCCAGCAGTGGCACAAGCACACCCGTCTTAATCGCCTGGGTACCCACCAAAGAAGAAATGTTCTGGTTGAACACTAGAGCAGAGGTGAGACGTGAGATAGACCACCTCAGAAAGTGCTACCACGTGTGCTTGGACGAGAGCCACCGCCAAGAGCATCCGAGCGACAACGTCATCAGGCCGGGAGATGTGCGGCCGTGCTGGGACGCTGCAGCGGCAGACCGGCAGCGGCAGCAGTACATGTTTCGACGCTGCCAGAAGCAGGGGTGCGTGTTTCGCCACGAGCAGTCAGAAGTCTTTTGCCACCACCACCGGCAGGAAGAAGCTCAGACTCCCGTGGTTCCCCCTCCGGCCTCTGCGGGTCAGCAGTCCAACAACGCGCTGGCCAACAACTTTGTCGTGGGAAAGAACCTGACCAGTCCTACGGCTCCGGGGGCGCAATCTCAGACGGCTGCTGCCAATGTCCAGACACACGAGCAGACGTTGGAACAGCAGTTTCAGCAAGCTCAGGAATCCTTTTATGCTCGGATGCGGGCGAAACATGCTCACTCGCAGCAAGTTGTGAATGTGCCTCCAGGAAATGGTATGTCTCAGGTGCAGGCGTTTGGAAACTCTGGAGATGGCCTGTCTACAGGTGGCCAGCAACACCAGTCGCAGTCAGTGGCCAATTCCAAGCAGCCAGAGACTCAAAGACTGTCACTGTCCAAGTCGTCCGTCGTTGTGAGTCACCCGCAGCTACGCCACCGCCACTTTGCCAATGCGCGCTCGGGATCAGGCCCTGCGCAGGTGGAAAGGGTCCAGCAGTCCGGGGCAAAGGCTCAGGCTGAGGCCAAGTCCAAGATTGAGGCGCAGATGGAAGCGCAGACTGCCGCTCGGATTCAAGCTGAAGCTGAGGCTAAAGCTCGCGCGCATGCTCAACAGCCTCCGATGATGGTGACCAAGATGACCAAGGCTCAGGCCGAAGCACATGCCAAAGCCCAGGCTATGCAGCAGATTCAGGTTGCCAACGCTACCCAGACCATTCAGGCGCACAATTTGCATATTACCCATCAGGACATGCCTATGCAATGGCCTATACAGACGACTGTCCTCCCCCCTGGTCCATGTGGCCACAGAATGGTATGCAACCGGCGCAGCCCAACATTCTCGACCCGCGACAGCAGCGGAACTTTGTCCAATTGCGGCAGCAGCAGCAAGTGTTTCCTCAGCAGCAGCAGCATCGACAGCAATTGTTTATGCAGAATGCATTTCAGCAGCAACAGCGTGCATTTCAGCAGCAACAGCAGCCTCAGCAGCCTCAGCAGCAGCAAGTCTTTCGTCAACCACAACCGCAACAACAGCCGCCGCCGCCACCGCCGCAATTGCTTCCGCAATCTCAACATCAACAGCAAGTTCTTCACCCGCAACAACAGCAGCAAACCGCCATGCCACACAACTTTATGGGCGCTCCACTTCCGCTTCAGCAGCCGCCACTCTTCCAAGGTCAGCCTCAGATGGCGCCCCCTGCGCACACCGTTGAGTTATCACAGAGGGGTGTAACGCGGACTGCATCTCAGCGTGATGATGACGACAATGACTTGCAGCCGCCTGCAACCCGGCGCCGCATCATTGCGCCCACCGTGTCTAGGCTTCAGCACAACCCACAATCTGCCGAGCCCTCACTCGCTGGTCCGTCTAACCAGCACCATCAAGTGTCCTCTACTGACCCCCAGGTGTGTATTATTCCCTAGTTGTGCAATTACAATCTGCCATACGACTTTCAAACACTTGTGTCCACGCGAATACTTTTGCTAACCTTTATTTGCTACAGGAAGACATTATTCGGTGATTCTCTCCAGGAACCAGCTGAGATAGATCCCACTGGCGTTGCTCCTGGCACACTACGATATGCCCGTCTCACCGCTCTCGCCCAGGCTGCCGTGCGCTCTCGCGCATCGCCTGCTCCCCCAGCGCTCTCACAAGACCGGCGCGGAATCCTTGCGGCCGCTTTTACTAAGCCGCCGGCACCACCGCGTTGGTACAAGCGCTGGACGCCCGAACAGAAGCGGTTGTATCCGCATCTTGTGAATCCTGGGCCTGAGGGTCTGCACAACGGCGTGTGGATTGGTGGCGGGCCAAATCGGCCGCGTGATGTCGAGCTGGGGCTACCGTTTGCAACAAACACGGTGAAGCTGTTGACACAGCGCCTGGCAGATGTGCGCGTTAGTGAGGCGCGGCCTGTGTGTACTTGCCCGGAAGAGAGGCAGGAGAATCACGTGTGCAGCGAGTATACGCCAGTGAAGGAACAGCCAAAGCCCAAGGCGCGCCAGCTGGAGGGCGAGGTGACAGTCAATATGCTTGCCATGGGCGCGCGGATGAAATGGCTGCTGCAGAAGAACCGCGAGGCCTTGCCAGCGCGCGAGAACATTGTGCGCGAGACTGAAGTGCAAGAGGCGAGGACCAAGACACCGGTTCCGGATTACCTTGCGGACATGTTTGCGAGCATGGGTCTAGCACGTCGCGTGGAAGAAGTGGACGAGGATTCGGTTGAGGATCCCGTCACGCCTACAGCACAGGGCAAGAAGGTTTTGCTGCCTGCGGACGACAACATGTCTCCAGGTGCCCAGACTCTGGATGGACAAGCCGGTGTCAGCGCTGTTGCGCCCGACAGCCCCGGACTAGCACCGTGGCTCGCTCAGAGTCCGGCGGCTAGTGAGTCAGAGTTTGGGCATGTGTTTGATGTGCTTTTGCGGGAGCGCGAAGAGGAGGCGGATGTCGTCGGCGTGCTTGGTGCCCATGAGAAGCAAGCCGCGCTGACCGAGGACGTGGATGTCCCGATGCTTGACGACACGCACCCCGTCCAGTCTGACCAGCGTGCAGCCATTGCGCCGCTCCCGTTGCGTCGCGCATGCACGCCCCAGCCGCTCACCAAGTTGGACCTGTGCAGACGGCTCCCATTCTTCACGCGCCTGCGCCCCGCTGATGTCTTTACGCCATGGCTAACTGAGAGTCTTGCAATGGCTGGGGAACTTTCCCCTACAAGCCTCCGCCGCGCGTGCCACAGTCCCTCACGCTGGGTGCAGTTCTGGCGCCGAGTTGCACAGACGCCGGGTTTTATACGGACTTGGCGCGCGGCGATGATGTGTTTCTCCGCGAGGTGGTGATGATTACGTTGCCAAAAGAGGCCAAGCGGAAAGGCCGGCGGGTGGTGTATACTACCCAGCCAAATGGTGGGGAGGAAATATTGATGTACCTTTTGGAGGATGATGCGGGGTTTTGTTTCTCGCCGGTGAAGTTGGAGGGGCTGCGGCAAGGGGTGGATCGGGAGGTTGAGATAGAGTGGTGATAGTTTATGTGTTTTGCTTGAGATGGCTTGGTTTGGTTTGTTTATCTTTGTTGGGTTTCTTGGTTTGTCTTGCTTGGTTAGATTTGTTCTGTTTCGCGTTGCTTTGCTTCTCTTTTTGCGTACCAGATTGTCACTTGCGATTTCTTTGGTTTGTATAGCGTGTCTTTAGTTTGTAGCGTCTTTGGTTTGTAGCGTCTTTGGTTTATAGCGTCTTTGGTTTGTAGCGTCTTTAGTTTGTATAGCGTGTCTTTTTTGTATGGCTCTTTTCTATTTTCTATCTTAATTAATGCTTGAATTATAATCCCGCGTTATCGTGAACTGTCTGCCATGTATTGTGTCTTGGGTTTATAGCTCATCTACCATTATTTATGTCTTGATAGACTTATCACGCACTGCCAAAGCGAAGAGTTTCTACTGTACAGAATGAAGATGTTGGTGCGTGCTGTGCTCTACCTCAGATGAATTTATATCAACGACATAGAACCCAACACTTCACCAAAGACAAATGATACTAAAAGTATAGTGCAGCGTATATGCGGTTAGCACAATAGCATTACAAGGAAACCCTAGCTAGCATCGCGCATCTTGAGGTCCACTACTAAATTATAGTCTTAGACACCACGGGTGAGGATTCAACTCACAAGGTTATACCATGTTTTATACGGAACATTGCTAATCACAACAACTAAATTATACCGGCAATACATTAAATAACAATATATACAAATGTTTATACAGACTGACTGCCTACTAGCCCAGGATCTTATCCCCTTGCCCTATACTACTTGCGGCGTGTCCGTCTCTTTGGCGGGGAAAATACCAGAGAATGAGTTTCTACAGCCCGCTTGAAGCGCCGCAAAGATACACCCGTGTCTACAGCCCCCATTCCCTGCCCACTCTCCGCCGTCCCGTCTTCAGTTCTGCTCGCATCAACCATAGCCACAGATTGACAGCCGTCTGGCTCGTCTCTTCTAGTCTGGACGCGACCTACTTTAGCCGATTTGGCGTTATTCCCGCGGCCTCTGGCTCCCTTATCTTTTGTCACTCGGCCTTTGGCTACCTTGTTTCTTGCGGCTGACTTGGTAGTCGCTTGACTAGCAACACAGTCCTTTGTGGTTTCAGGTGCACACTTGGCAGTCTGGCCATTGACAGCCGTATTTCCGTGTCCAGATGCAGGTGAAGGCGGAAGGGCGGGTTCAACTCCCACATTTCGGACTCGCATGCCTCTTCCAGCATCGCTCTCATCGCTCTCTCCAGCGTCACTACCCACGTGGCTAGCTCCAAATCCGCCGGCTTGAGCAGGGCCTTCATCTACAAAAACAGCTTCAGCCTCAAAATTGTCAAAAACTCTGCCCGCTTCAGCAGTACCGCCAATATCGCAGGTGTTGTCCTCAGCTACAAGCTTCACAGCTTGGGCATTGATGCTTGCCAAACTGTCTTGAACAGCTTTGACATTTGCCTCTTGAATGAAGCAGTCGCGGTACCTTTTCGCCAGATCGCGAATATTGCGGAAAGCAGTGATGCCATCGATAAAAGTCTCACAAGACTCAATCAGATCATAGCTCTTCAGGCGGGTCATGTGGTATGTTGGCCGCCCCCCGGAGACAGTTGGTGCGGTTATATGATGGGAATAGAGAATGAGAAAGCCGTTGCAGTAGGTTGCACTGAATGCATAGGCACAGCCATCATACTCAAACTCCTCCTCATGCTTGTCATAGTTTTGCAAGGCAAGCATGGCACGTGCTCCAAAAGCTCCATCATACAAGGCTTGACGCTCTGCAATATTAGCTTGACCTTGCGGGCCTTTGACCTCGACAAAGAAGTTTGGCACAACCAGCGCTTTGGGGCGAGTGGATGGGACAATGCGTGATGAAAGCTTTAAAAGAACCAAGCCTTCAACATGTCTAGGATGGCAACCATAGAAAATGCCCGGCTTGGCAAATGGAAGCTCACCATCAGTGAGTTCTGCGAGGTTGTTGAGTGGTATATCAACAGCCATTGGATTTCCAGCTATCAAAGTGCCAGTAATAACTGGCATGAGGCACTGCATAACCTCGGCTTCAGAGGTGACATCACTTTGGGCGAGGCGATATTGCTTGTAGTCATCTTGAGAGAAATGGTGAGACTGGGGTAGAGACAGCGAACTCCGAATACATGCGCCATTTTTTGCTGGCTGCAAGGCTTCTTTGAGGAATTTTCTCTTTTCCATAAACACTTCGAAGCGCTCATCGTAAGGAGATGCGACAGACTCTGTTACGGTCTTGGTCGTTTTCAGTGTTGGGGTCGTCTTGGTAGTTGCATCAACAACTTTAGCAAGCCTGTCTGGAATATTGGCAGGCCAGTTGCTATTGATCCGGACAGACTGAGGGGCCATTAAATTGAGATCGGGATAGCCACGAAGATCAGACAAATCCGGGCCGGTGCCTCGAGCGAATTTGGCGAGGTCTTTGGTATGGTTGGAGACAAAATCAGGAGGAAGGGCTGAAGCAATAGGATAAAACCTATCACAACGAACAAGGCGCTTCAACTCCTTCAAGTTTTCTTTGGTGAGAGGGAGAGCTGGTACTGGCGTTTCCAGGCGCCGAGGCTTTTTGATGGGTTGAGTGTGATTATCGTGAGATGCAAGGTCAGTATTGCGACCCCGTTTCCGAGTCCGAGAAGCCATGGTAAAACAGGCAATAAAAATTGAGGTTGAAAAATGGACTATCACTGCCTAGGATCGTAGAAGCAGGCCATATGTGTTAGGCAAAGAAAGAATCGTAATTATGTGTAGGTATGTAACTAGATATAAACAAACATGACTAGAAATAGGTAGTCAATTGAATAAAGTACATGGAGTTAAGTGGGCCGCGTACCCAAGCATCTTGGTGAGCATAATCTAAGCATTTCCAAAAACAAAATATAAACAAATAATGACGAGTATACAAAATAGATTGAAATACGCGTAAACAGTCAATATCAACATGGAAAAACAAGAAAAAAAAAATTATGGCTGTATTCTGACCTAAGATTGTACAGCCATCCAGTGCGCGACGACCAAGATACCTGCAGCTATCCCAGTTCTTTTATAAGTAAGTTGCAAGAAAACTATTAAAGCAATACAAAACTTTTTTGCTCACATCAATGTGTGTGAGGCTCAAGGGAGAAGCTCCTTCACTCCTCCTCCGCCTTCACTCCTACGCACCCCTCCTCCGCCTTCACTCCTACGCATTCCCTCCTGTCCGTGTCCCCCTAGCAGTGCAACTAGCCCATGACACCACAGACACATTTCTCGCATGGCCCGCCTATAAAGAATGCCCTACACAATATAGAGACCCCAGGGTAGAGGCTTTAGGCCGCTTGTCTCTGGCTGTTAAGACAGTCTGTTGGGTGTGCTTAAATATGACACGCGAATAAATGACAAGATGGCTTCTGGCCACAAAGTGACCAGTTCGACTGGAAGACTGATCGATTTAATGTTCAAAGATTCCGCAAGGTAATATACAGCGGCAACACAAACAAACAAGACCACTCAAAAAACACCAAAAAAATACAAAAGTTAATATACAAAAATAATACAAAAATAAATATACAAAAAATCAAAAGATGTCCAAATGTCTCCTCGGGGATAAACGCTTGGGAGTACAGGCGCGTCATCCTCCAAGTCGGTCAAGGGTATCATTAGTAGCAGTGCAAAAGACTGACTTGGTAGAGGTAGACGCGCCGACGCAGCTTCATAAAAGGGTAGAAAGAAAAAACGTCCTTTGTCTCGCGTAGGCGTGCTAGTTAAACGCTAAACAACCCTAGCATCCTCTTGTAGTGCGGTTAACCCTGGTATGACTCACAACAAAAGGAAACCCTGGGAAGTGCCACTTTATTTTTAATAAACGAACACAACTTAAAAAGAGCCCATGTGAATGGCAAAGTTGGGGGTTTCTCAAGGACCCCCAGTGAGGTATGGTAGGGTTACAAGATTTGCTAACCCTTATCCACGCCACAAAGCCACAGAGCCACAGCCCATGCTAGCCGCCAGCACAGAGATTGAGTGTCGTGCATATGTCACTGCTGCCTGATATGAGGCCCAGCTTACTTTGGCTTTTGGTTTTCCTCGTTCATCGAAATTGACCAAATTTGCCCTTGATAATGCTATGTTCATAGTTATCTACTATATTCAACAGATTATACAGCGAGAGAAAACTCGAAACAGAGATTTGTATTCAGTATATGAATGAACAAAGAACATGTTGTGGAGTGAAGTGACTGTAAGGTTAGAATGGATAGTTGTATTGGTTAAATTCTATTCTACATAACACCTATTCCTCCTCTGTCCCTCACAGTGCTCTGGGCTCAGCCGCGCATTTACCCGACTCATATACCCAGACCTATTTTCAACCTAAAAGAAAAATAAAGCAAAAGATGAAAGGCATAAATAAATTATAAAAGATGTAACAATTGAGCGGAAATAGTGCCAGAGTATAGGAAGCTTGGGACTAGCCACAGCTATAAGAGTTCATGGAGCTGAGAGCATCTGATAGAGAATTTGAGCTGTTCGCTGATGACAACCAGGTCAAATATTAATCAAATTAGCATTATATATCCTCCATTTTTCTGCCGTTTTTTAGTGTTTTCGTCTTTTATTCACGATAAAGGTAGCATGTGATAGGAATGCCAACTTTTCAAGGGTTACGTGCTAATGCTTGTGTATTTCACAGCCGTGTATAGCTCTAGGTAAACGTAGTGACGAGGCACCTCTAAGTGACGCTTGTGATCAGAGAGAAGAGTATTTCAGAATTAGCATTCAACGCAGCTAGAAGCTAGTTGCCACCCCTCAGAGCCAATTACTTATAGATGACTTGGGACACCCAAAATAAGGGTTTGTCTCCAAGGTGCAGACTATAGCAACCGTCTCATTTTTACACAAACCATGTATAGTTACATGTCAAATACTAGCATCTTATCTTGGCTGTTGATCTGTTAGCTTACGAGGCTTTGTCCCCAATGCTGCCTTTCTAGCCAGAGAGGCCGCGCGCGATGACCTATATTCTCAAGGGGATACAGCCAAGTATACTGCCTCTTCTCGGCAATAAACACCAGGACGTAATAGTTGTGGAAGTTTCTGGAGCTTGCATTGCCAATGTGTACAGCCCGGGCACTGGGGAAACCTCAGGCCGGGGTGTTGCGCTGCATAGGGCAATGGAGGCTCTGGAGGAAAGGGTATTCTGTGCGGGGACCTCGGCACGCACAACAATGTCCGGGATAAGGAGAGAATGGATTCTGCGGACTCAAGTGTTCTGCTTGAGTGAATGGAAAATGGCGGCCATGTTCTCTTGAATAAACCGGGCGTCAAAACTTGGCTACACAGGGCAGTCCTAGATTCAAAATGGCCAAGCTGGATGCTGGACAAGTTGGAGAAAAGATTGGATGTCTGTAAAGCATCTAAACTGCCAATCGGAGAACAGCGCGGCGGGTGCGTTGCAAGGCCTGGTGTAACACCCATGGCAATATCACGGCCCCTTGAGAGATATCTTGAAGTTTCTACCCCGAGTTTGTCCAAGTGCAAGCAAACTCTTTCCAACACCCAACACCGCTAGCAGTGCTGCTATTTCCGAGGAGAAAGCAAATGTGTTTCCAGCACTCACACCAAGAAGGCTGCAGAGATGTACACCAACTTTGTTCCCTCGCGGAATCAACCTCATCAACTGGATGATGACTTTCCGCCCCGTGAGCATCGCCCTAGGACACGACGGAAACTTTGAAGCTGCTTGAAAGCTATCATGGCCATATGTAAATAGCTTTTTACATTGTTTAGAACTTGTCTGTCCCTATCATATTATCCCATCGCTTTCTATAGAACTGCCCTTGTGGTTGCCCTAAAGCTAGGTAGAGATACGCGTCATCTAAAAGCCATCGACTGATATCTCTGCTGCTGATCTTGGGTAAAGGTTTGGAGAAGCTGGTAGCCAGCAGGCTGTCAGTAGAGACTGTGGAAAGAGAAGCCAGTCACAGACACTACGTTGCTGCAGTCTCATATAGGCCTGCACCGGAAATGACTCTATTTCAGTTAGACAAGGTGGATGCAAACATGAAATTGAAGCAAGTGAAGCTCGTACTGACCTTTAGGATTTAAGGCGCATTCGCCGCAGTAAGCCGGGAGCGGATAGCGGAGCGAATCTAGAAGCAATGCTGGCCGGACGAAATCTATGGCTGTGTGTGGTCATTTCTGACTAAGAGGAGTGTCACACTTTTTATGGAAGGGAAGCGTTGCACTATAGCTGCCCAAGACACTTTGATATAGAGCTCCTCTGTGTAGCCCACCCTCTAAATGTTATTCATGGTAGAGATTGCGGGTGAATACACTAGGGAACATTAGTATAGAAGTTTGAGGATTTACGAGTGGTGTTTGAAGAATAGCTTACTGTTAGATTAGACAGAATGTGGTTTCATGCACTTCGCTGCTGTAGCAAAGCGCGTGGCGGGCGCACGCCTCATCAGCTGCCGGTGAACGAAGCCGGAGAATCTGGGGAGACCCGAGGTTGGAAACACCAGCGAAGAGTTTGAAGTGGCTCGTTGTTTTATGAGACTCGCATCTCACCTTTACTGGCCATGCCAATGCTAAGAAGATTGCAAGGAAAGCAACACAAACCGTAAACTTCACCAGAGCTTTGGTAGGAGAGTACTACGGACTCCCCGCCGGCAGCTTGCTGCAGGCCGTCCTGACATGTGTCTTACCACATCTGACCTACAATACAACTGTCTGGTTAATATGGGCCAGAAAGGGTTCTTGGAACTCATGGAAAGATTCTTGGGTAGTGTCATAGTCTCCGACTTGTTTTAGAGTCCAGCTTTGCCGAATTTCGATTTCACAAACGAGATGACGTCAGGTGTCGCAGTATATTAACACAGAGGTGCTACGACTATCAACCATTAACGCAGAAACTACCATCCGGCGCAATGTAGTGGCATGTCGTGCGATTAGTATAGTGACGGCCATCAAGGCTCGGCTGGATGAAGACGCTTGAGATATGTTATGACGCCAGCTCAGAATAGCATTATTGAACTGGTGCGAAAAGGAATAATCGAACCTACAGATATAAAAAGAGAGGTTGCCGATGGCCGAGAAATTAAATAGTTTGGCTCTTTGCATCAGTCACTACTTTTATTTCTACTTGACCATGACTTGTTCATATCAACCATGACCGAAAGGTCTGACAGTCTCCGGGCTTTTGATGACGACAATATTGTTGCCCTTGAGTGTGTAGAGGAGTCTATCTGTTAGGTAGACCCTGTCTAAAGCCATTTACTTGTTGCGGGGCCTTGAACCTCGCTGCGCCTGTCTCCGAGCCTGTTTTGGGGCCTGTCTCGGGCCTGTCTCCGAGCTGTCTCTGCTCCCGGGCCTGTGTGACAACGCAATTGATGACCTTGAAGTGAAGAGGAGTTTGTGATCAGGTGGGCCTAGTCTAGTGTCTTGTACGCGTCGTGGGGCCGCAAGACCTCGCCGCATTTGTCCCTGGATCCGTCGCCGGACCCGTCTCCGGACCTGTCTGCGGGTCTGTTTCTGGGCTTGTTGGTACGCTTGTGATGGCAACGCTGTTAATGACCTTGAAGATAAAGAGAAGCTTGTACACGGGTGGACTCAGCCTAGCGCCTTGTACACGTCGCGGCGCCACGAGGTCTCGCCGGACCCGTCACCGGACCTTTCCCTGGGGCTGTCTTTGCCATAGTTTATGGCTTTCGGTTTTGATTCAGCTCCACCAAACTATGCCCTAGCACTACAACTAATAAATGGCTGTCAGATATCTTAGATGAAGTCGCATTTGACGAAAACCACGTATCAATAGCGTTGAGACGCTACAGTCCGGTGCAAGAGCCGGTATACTGCATTATTGGCATGACCGCGGTACGACCAAAGTTTGGCTGCATGAAGACACTTGGTACACACCTAACAAAGACATGGCGCATTCCCAAGAACTTAAGCATAGGATGGGTTGCATGAGAACTACTAGATGATTAGGTTTTGAATATAAAAAGGAGAAAACCTCCACTAGCTTGGAGGAAATAGTTGGATCTCCTATCCACAATAGAAACTACTTTCGTTTCTACTCAACTTGACTTATTCATCTTAACCCCGACTGAAATCTCTGATAGACAACCAGGGGTTCCTCAAACAAAAGGCTAGCTTTGACTAGAGCGATGGAGATACTCGAGAGGAGGAATGGTATGTGCCGTGACTTAGATACGCATAGTAAGGTCTGGGTCAAGCCTGCGGTAGAATCTACGGACAAAGCGTTTTGCTTGAGTTAATGGAAAACGGGACACGCTCTACTGAATAAGCCGAGTATCGAGATATGGCGGCGCGGCGTGAGCGCTGAATCAGTGCTCGATCTAGTGTTTGTCATCGGGCTCTGCTTGACGGCATAGTTTGTGATACAACAGTGAGTAGAGATCTCGATTGCAGAGGTAATCGGAATGTCCTAGTTATTATACTCACAAAACCTGTTTAGCGAGGTATGTAGGACAGCACGAAATAGAGGGTAGAACTAGATACAATATGACCAAGGTCGATGCAGACAAGTTTTATGCCGTCTGTGCCGTTCTGACTCTCGCCATACCACAAGTCTCATATCGGACTGTTTTTTGCTCTTTGTTTTTTGCTTGCTCTCATGGCTGTCAAACTGTTAAGGAGGTAGATAGCGAGATAGAAAAACTTTGCTGGGTTTTGAAGGAGGCTCTCTACAAGTCAACTCCGAGGCCGAGACTGAAACATGGGAAAAATACTAGCAGGACGACAACGGCCATGTCGAGTGAAACATGCAAAAAGCTAAGCATCGGCTTAATAGCTCGTAAGAACGCTTGGATGCATATGAGGAGGCGAGAAAGGTGGTCCATGAAGTGGTCAGCCACGCGCGCTGACAGGCCGGA
>JACYXV010000577.1:0-12756 GCA_016859225.1 Thielaviopsis cerberus | reverse complement strand
CCGATTTTTCACACTCCTGTTTTCCCATTCACTTGCTTCAGCCTTTTTTTTTTTTCGTTTTTTTTTTTTTCTTTTCTTTTTTGGTTTTGAATGGTACGCCGAGAGGCGGGCAGTAGGTAACGAGTTCGCTCGGGTGCTAAGCAACGCACCGCCTTCGGCCTCTCTCGGTGGGCTCACAGGGTGCTGACCATGTCTTGTTTTCCTGTCCGGTATCCAATCCGGCGTCGTTTGTTCCAGTAAGGAAGTAGGTAGACGTTAAATATAATCAAATCAAATCAAAACCACGCGTCGTATATTCCCCTGCGGAATCGGTAGACGTTAAAAAATACAATCAATCAATCAAGGCACCACATTTTTCCGCTCCGCAAACTGACTGATTCGAGATATCATGGTGCCCCTAATGCTACTTGGAAGTTGGCAGCACCTTGGCAAACGGCTTGCTGCATTATTTACAGTTTGTTCGTTTCTGAAATACCACTCTCTGGCTTTCCACAAAGCTACTCTTGTTGTTCTCTCGACCCCAGGTAGAGATTGACGTCTACCCAACAGACATCGACCTATATCTCCATTGCCGACTCTGGGCAAAAACCTGAAGAAGCTAGTGGCCAACAGGCGGTTGGTAGAGGTTGTGGAAAGAGAGATTATTCACAGATACTAGGCTGCTGCTTTACCGCATCGATCTGTGCCGGATCTTACTCTGTTTCTGTCAGATACAATGCATGCAAAGGCGCACTGAAGCAGGTGACATCCATATTGGTCTTCGACGTTCGAAGCCCATTCGATGCAGTGTGCCGGTAGTGCATGGCAGACTCTAGCAGCAACCCTAGCCAGAAGAAATCTATTACTGAGTACGGTTATTCCTAAGAAGAGTGTGGTCCTTGACATCGAAGAGAAGTGTTACACAAAGACTGTCAAGGCCCACTGCCGCAGGGCTCCCCTGTCTCACTTGTCCTATATATGCTATTCATGCCAGAGATCACGGGTAGTCTTTACAGTCTTGGCTATGCTGATAATGCGTAATGACAGTGTGGAAGACACTGCCAAGAAACTTGAAGACAGACTGTTGGCGGCTTACAAGTAATGCCTGAACAGCTGTCCCCGACTCTTATCCTCCCTCTCTCCTCTCTCCTCTCTTTTTGCTTCTCTATGTTGTCCATCTAGCTTTTTTACGGGTTGCATTTGCTTGGATCTTGGTTTATGTGCTCATTTTGATCAGGACTTTGTTGGGTTGTACTGAGACTAAATGCTAGGCCAAGTCACAAGCTTTGTGTACTAGCGAAAATTACAGACAATAGAGTTATAATGGTAAATAATAATACTAAAAGACAGCTTGGGAGCATTGTGGTTTCTGTTATAAATGTCCGTCATTGCAGCAAGCCAGTCAAAGGTAGGCCATAGTTACATTTCCGTGCATAAATGCATGTATTTATATATTGCCGGGCGACAAGGGCCGACTGGAATTGATTGGCAACTTTATTCACAGTTTGCTTCCTCTATTTTCAACTACAGTATTTTCCCTTCACATTCCCAGACTATATGTAGTAGTTGTAGTTCATGTGTCGCCGCAGGTTTTGCTAATATATCAGCAAATAACACAATCCAACGGTGACGTGTCTTGGTGTCTTTCCGGAAAGCCCCAGGCCCATTAGTGCGTTAAATTACAAAGTCCTCATTCTATTCAAGTATGTGCCTGTAGCTAGAGCGATGGTGTCAACACATAAGATTGGAAATCTAAATTGTTGTTGTGCGCGAGAGTCAAAGCCTTCATTGCCGTTAGCTCAAATTGTTGCAAGAAACATGCATGCATGCAACCTGCACCCTTTGACACTAAACACAGCAGCAACTTAATATACCTCTATTGTGGCTCGGCTTCCGCCTTCTGTTGGATTTGTACCATGTATATACATATGTGAGCTGGCCATGCATCGTATACAAGATGATGGGTTAAGATCATCACCCGCGAATAACAGCTTACAAGGCTGATTTATGGGTGCGCGCCAAACACTCTTAACCACCAAGGTACACATATTTGGCCCTAGCTACATCACCACCGCCGCAAAAAACTGCGCGTATTCCCCTGGCCCCGCTGCCACCCCAAATAACGTTGTTGCTGGTGATGTTTACCGTTGTGCTGGGAACGTCTCTACACATCCGCCATTTTGGTATCCTCCACCTTCCTTTCTTCCTCGGACGGAATCTCGCCTGCTTCGCTACCTGCATCAGCTGTATCATCCATTGCAGCGTCAGCATCAGACTTCAGTGTCACAACTTTCTCAGACACAAACCTTTTAGTCGGGGCAGTCGTCGTAGTTGAAGACACAGAGACCGACATGCCCGGAAGAGGAGCAGATGGTAGCTTCTCCTCAATAGGAGCTTCATCATTAGACTTGGGCTTGACTTGGGCAGATTCCGGGGCATCCATGTTAACGTCCCCGTCAGTCGACTTTGCCTTGCCGTCGCCGTTGCTTTCCTCAAGTGCCTTGTTCTGAGAGCCCTCGAGAAACTCGCCATATGTAAACTTGAGGATATTGGCTGCTGTTTTTTCATCGTCTTCGTTTGTGAGGACAATGTCAAAGCCCTCCTGGTATTTATCATTGGCCAAGGCCTCGGTATATGTGTTGACAAGCTTAGCAACCTTATCTGCGGCTAGGTTGGCTGTCTTGGCGCGCTTTTCAACAGCCTCAACATTGAGTGTCTTGATCAAAATGCTGCGTGCAGAAAAACCCATGTCTTTAATGAACTGAACTGATTCGTACGGTACGATAGCAATCGGGACCTTGCCACCCTCCGTGATACCAGTAACCACTCTGCGGGAAGTTCCGTACTGAAAGCCATCTTGCTCGCTAAACTCGAGAAGCTGGTCACCGTCAATCATCACGTTAAACGTCTTCGTATCAACGTACGCAAACTGGCCAGCAACATCCGTGTCTGCCTTGGGTCGCGTGGTATGCCGCGTCACGCGTTTGAACACGCTGGAATTCTGGGTAATGAGGGCCGACAGTACCGCCTCCTTACCAACGCCCTCCGGACCAGAAATTACAATGAATTTCAGGTCCTGGGGCATATTGACAAGCGCACCATTGGACTGCTCTGCTGCCGCCGCATCAGCATCGATTCTCTCTTCGTAAATTTGATCAAGCTTATCGATGTTTTCAATGCGGTCAAAGGCCGGGAGATTGGCCGCGGCTGCCAGACGCATGGCCTGCCAGGACACGGCCGCCTTACAATCTTCAAGACGTGAGCGCTTGGAGGGGTTTCCTTCCATCTCGAGATCAAACAAAATGTCTCCAAGTTTGCCACGAAAGTTTTTGAGTAGCGGGGCAGAAAAGCGCGCCGTAACTTCTGGGGGCTCCTCGAAGCCCTCCGTACCAAGACCAATTGGTTCGGTGAGGAAATCAAGAGACATTGCACCCATTACCGTGGCCCGTCCCTTTCTCTTGGTAGCTAGGCGCTTGACAGCTTCCATAGACTCGACAAAGAGTTGGGCGTCGATCGCAGGACGCTCAATTGATGGACAGTTTTCAATCTTCCAACGCACCCAATTCTTGTCCCTTGATAGAACGGTTTCCACCATACGTAGGTAAAACGGGCCTTCATTGTCTTGGCGCAGGAAGTCGGCAATGTTGCGTTTCATCTCAGTAGCCCAATTTGCCTGAAGAAAATTAGTATGCGAAGTACTACAGCTGCAAAGTGAAGTATTACCTCTGACTCCGGAACGATTTGGTCCATATAAGCTACAGACTTGTTCACAGAAATTCCAGCAAGCTTCTCTTTGGATTTCGTTGCAAGTGAAATGATAAAGTCCATGATAATGAGAGCCTGCACGAGTATGTGGCGACGAAATGGTGAGTCGCAAACCTACGAGTCAGCTGTTAGTGAATTGTTAATATAGTAGGAATGCTATATGCTTACCTCCAACTCAAACAAATCTCTGTTTGTCAGGTATTTGGGGTTAAAGTTTGAAACATCCGCTTTTGCTTCTTGGTTGCTTGAAACCATAAGTTGAGTCTGGCTGTTCTCTCTCGCAATACCAGCACGCTTGGCTTCTTCGTGATGATACCGTGAGCTGGGTGCAGCTCCAGTACTCTGAGCCTTGCTGCCGTCGCGTATAGATTGAAACGATTTGAGCGTCAACTCCAAAGCACTCTTGAACTTGGCAAAATTCTCAGGGTCGAAAAGCTTTTTAGGTTGACTGAAGCTACCCTGGAGAGACCAGAACACTGGGTACAGGGCGTCAAAGTCGACAGCATTAGGATCTTCATTCTTATTGTCAACCTGCATGATGTCGCCTTCCTTGTCGCTATTGTTGGGCGGCCCCTCGTCGTACGTTGTCGTATTCTCGACATGGTACTCTCCGCGAAGGTTTACTGAACTCTTGTCGCCTAGCGGGAAGCACTGGAACATAAAAATGAAAACACGTCCACAGAAACTCGTGTCTTCGGCTCGCGATAGCCGTCGTAGCAGTTCGTTGCATGTGCGCAGAATAACAAGGTGTTTTTGCTTGAAGTTTTTCGCTGTTATACTTTCGCGTCGAGATTCGAGATAGTCAAAAACTTGTCTACAGCCGGAGATGGTCTGTGTATCAAGAAGCTCTTCTATTTCCCAGAAGAGAAGAGCAGGTTCGCTGCGCAGGTAGTCGGAGAGAGTTGCTAGCAAATCTAGGAAATTCCATACTGAAACAAATTCCGGAGTATCTATAGAGATAGTGGCCTTGATGGTGTTAGCAAAGGCATTCCAAATAAGGATTCGTATGCTGCACTAACAATTAGGTGCGCAAAGACTTCGCGCGCTGCCGTTTCCACTACAGCGTACCGGTGCTGTCTCTTCTTCTCAGTCGCGTCGGGAAAATCGTCGTACCGATCCGCCTCGTCTTGCTCAAACAGCACATCCAGTCGCTCCAAAATATGGCCAAAGTCAGAGATTGTTAAGGCGGGGTCAATCGAAGGCGAAGGTTTCGCATCGCGCACATTTGCCAAAGCTTCTGTGAAGAGATTCTTGACATCTTTAATGACCTTGGCACCGGCGCCTGGTACGCCAGTTGCGGTCTTCATGGTATTAGGGGGTATTGACTCAGGGAAATCGTGAAGTTTTTTTTTTCGCTCTTTTGAAATCGATTACGCGATTGCGCCAGTGTTTGCGTTGTTGGCGCAAATGTAAAGTTTGAAGCACAGGCGAGGCTGAAGAGTCGTGAGAGAGGCTTGATTAGAGTAGCAGAAAGGGTGCGGTAGACAAATAACAACAAGGCAAAGAGCCGTTTCTATGCGCAGTCGGGAATGGTGAGAAATTGATGCAAAGAAAGTAAAAGTATCACCGTTGAGATGGTGCGGTTGTCGCAAGATTGATTATCCAGCAGCTTGGTGATGCAAGAATTTTGACGTAGTAGGAATTTACTGTAGCTGTGGAGCCCTGCAATATTAAGAGCCTCCTAAACAGACCAGCCGCTTTCTCATAGAACCCAATGTAAATGCATTTTGGAGTATATTCACCACTTGCTATTCCATTATAAAAGCAGTCAAGAGTAAAAACATAAACAATTGCATCAACTCATTCAGAACTTTAGCCCAGACATCATATAAAAGCTTCCCCTTCTATATATTCCACCCCACTATTGTACAGTCGTCGCGAAAATGAGCGTGTTTCTGCAAGGCTGAAAGTTAGGTTTCACCGTGCAACACTATTGGCTGCGTTGCATTTTTTCTTGACAGCCTTGTGCTAGCACCAACAAGTATCAGCGGTATAGGTCCAAAACTTGGTTTTCTACAGCTTCTTGGGCTATTGATTCCATTCTATTACCCCAGGCTAAAATCTATTATATGTTCCATTATTCTCTGCTTTAGTTCCTAGTTTCTATACACAGCAGCAAACAGTCAAAAACTCCTGTCAAAGTCGCCCAATCAACGACCATCCGATTGTCTCGAATATGCCCAAGGCCAAGCGCCTCAAGAGTGGCACTTCAGAGCCCTCGGCCAAGTCTGTATCTGTCTCTGCCCCCACGGCCCACGAACCTCCAGTCATGGCCCCAGCTGCCGCCGCCATTACGAATGACGCCAACAATGAATGGGCAGCGCTTGCGCTCAAGCACTGGCTGAGCAGTAGCGGCACCTCCAAGGTCAAGAATGACGTCTTGAAAGAGATTTGGGACAAGCTCGAGAATGATGGGTTTCAGTACCGCCAGCTTCTTGCACTGGAAAACGTGCAAACGCTAGAGAGGCAAGTTTTCTTACCAGACACATATGAATAACCGAGCACATATATTAACAAGACATAGCTACTTGTGGCCTGGGTTCTCAGAAGACTCGACCAATATCCATGTGCTTCTAATTGCCGTGCTAGTCAATGTCAAACGCCGAGAGAACCTCGACTCCTGGAGTAAGTTGAAGAGTGATTTACAATATGTGATCCACTTCTAACAATGTGTAGCTCTTCTTGATGGCCGCGCCGCTGAGTTCTCCAGCTTCTTCCGCCGTATCCTCTCAATGTTCCTCGACAGCACCTTCTCCTCCGCCGTTCGCACACACTTACTTTGCTTCATCATTCATGCCTTTCAGAGCCTTGACTGCGCCTCTGTGCGCAAAGAATGCGCGCCGCTTGTGTCGATTTCCATTTGGCACAACCTTTGCTCCGAAAGCTTTCGCGAAGCCAAGCTCGACCAGGCGCCACATGTGCGCAAGGCGTGGCGTGCCTCGGCCAAACGTTTCGACGCCTCTGACGATGCCACCAAGACGAAACTGCGCTTTGAGCGCTCTTGGCTCTACACACTTATCCTCGACTTCTTACGCCTATTGTACAAGGAGAACACCAAGGCTGACGATGTGCTGTACTGTGAGCGGTTTGTAGAGTTCCTTTGCGATCTACAAAGCCAGCTTCCAACTCGCCGTTATGTCAACACGCTTTTACAGGACCTTCAGATCGTGCCGATCATGCGCCTATCGCCAATGTTTTGCGCCGAGGACAATGGCCTATTGAGGGATATGCACACACTTTTTAGCCACTACAGCTACTTCTCTATTGATGACCAGACTGGTGTTCAGTTTTCCAGAGACGAAGCTTTTGAGAGACATTGCTCCGTTCTTGGAAAGCTGCAACGGACGGCCCTCAAGCATTTTGAGTCCCGGCTGATTGTTCTTGCGCTGTCCAACTATGGCTCCATTGACACACGTGATAATTTAGAACCTCTTCTTGCGGGTCTCAGCGAAGAGGAGTTGCGCGAGCTTGCAACTCACTTGGATCTCAGAACCTCATATCCCGCCTCGGTGGGCTTAACTGTGGATCGTCAGATTTTGGTCGAGATTATTTTGAGTGTCCACGAACGCAAAAAGTCATTCCAAGACGTGGCTGAAGACCTTACTTTGCTTCCCACTGAGAAATCCCTCTTTGAAAGCAGTCTTTTGAGGACAGACTTGTACGATGGGTCGCACCCGATGGCCCTTCCCAAGCTCAACCTTCAGTATCTTTCAGTCGGCGATTTCCTGTGGCGCTCTCTGATTCTCTATCGCTGTGAGGCGTTTTACGGCGTACGTTCTGATGTTGAGACTGCCCTGCGCCGCCTCGCTCCGGAGGCGTTAAAAAACGGTGACATCAAGTTTTCGGGTCGGACCAAGATGGCAGTACAGATTTCCAAACCTACTATTCTTGAGGTTGCACCGGCGGCGATTGGGGATGACAAGCCGGCACTGGTTCGGGCTGAAGTCACTTATGATGTCGGCAGAATGGATGACCGCACTCGTCGCGAATGGGACTCTCTAAGACCAGACGACGTTGTCTTTCTGCTGTCTGTCAAGGCTAGCGCCTCCGGCTCAAACTCAAAGAACTCTTCTGGTCAGGTAGCTACGGTCCGCGCGGCTGAAATTCTGAAAGTTATGGACGAAAAAGACCGCAACCTTCGAGAAGGCGGTCACTTTGGGTCTTTACGCAAGGTGACGCTCAAACTTGATACCCGGGCGTACAAGACTGATGCGGCGAATGTTGAAGAGGGCAAAGAAGACGTCTATGCCGGTATCAATCTTCTTCTTCGTCGCCAAAGCCGCGAAAACAACTTCAAACCTGTCCTGGAAACCATCCAAAACCTTGCTCTCTCGGACGTTCCTCTTGCTTCTTGGCTTCACGAGGTGTTCCTAGGATATGGCGACCCATCTGCTGCTACTTACAAGCATCTACCCAACCGTCTACACAAGGTCAACTTCCGTGATGCCTTCCTCGACTGGCAGCACCTTGTAGCCAGTCTACCCGGCAAGTCCATTGAACCTGCTGCCAACGAGTCAAGCAGTTTTGGCCCTCCGTACATCCTCGAGACTGAGAATAAAATGACTGAGGCTGTGCCGGTTTCTGGCAAGGCTAAGAAGCGTCGTCGCGATGTTGAGCCCCCGATGAAGGCCGACATTGAAGCTCTCAAAGTCTCGACCTACAAGGAGCCTTCCATGGGCCCGTATCCTTCTGATGTTCCCAAGAAGAACACGATCCGCTTTACTCCCGCTCAGATTGAGGCCATTTCGTCTGGTACCCAGCCCGGTCTCACTGTCATTGTTGGCCCTCCCGGAACTGGCAAGACGGATGTGATTACCCAAATCATTAGCAACATTTACCACAACTTTCCTGAGCAAAAGACTCTTCTCATCACTCGTGGCAACCAAGCCCTAAACCAGCTTTTTGCCAAGATTGCCGCTCTCGACATTGACAACCGCCATCTTCTCCGTCTCGGCCACGGTGAGGACGAGCTGGAAATTGATGCCAACTTTAGCAAGCATGGCCGTGTTGAGTCGTTCCTGCAAAATCGCGATGGTTACCTTCATGAAGTTAGCAAGCTAGCGGCCAGCCTTGGCGCCCCCGGAGCTCATGGCAACTCTGCTGAGACGGCTGGCTACTTCAACAAGGTGTACGTACAGCCGGCCTGGGCCAAGTTCCAGGATATCTACAAGACCGAGGACTCATCTACCGACAGTATTGTTGCGGCTTTCCCCTTCCATATCTTCTTCTCTGATGCACCTCAGCCGTTGTTTGCCCCAGAGTCCACCAAGGAGGCTGTGGTTGAGACTGTGGAGGGTTGCTATCGCCACATTGAAAAGGTGTTTTCTGAATTGGAAGACATTCTGCCATTTGAGATTCTTCGTCGTGACAAGGACAAGGCCAACTATCTTCTCACTAATGAAGCACGCATTATTGCTATGACTTCGACCCACGCTGCCATGCGTCGCCAGGAGATTGCTGCCCTCGGGTTCCACTACGACAACGTAGTGTTTGAGGAGGCTGCTCAGATCACCGAGGTTGAAAACTTTATTCCATTTGCCATGCAAAAGCCCATTAATGGCCAGGTTCCTCTTCAGCGTGTTGTGCTGTGCGGTGACCATCTTCAAAACTCCCCCATTATTCAAAACATGGCTTTCCGGTCGTACGCCAACCTCGAGCAGTCTCTCTTCTCGCGCCTTGTTCGTCTTGATGTCCCTACTATTACCCTGGATCAACAAGGTCGTGCCCGCCCATCTATTGCCAATCTTTACCGCTGGAGATACCCGCAGCTACTTGACCTTCCGGTAGTTAGCACTGCCCCCGAGTTCTTGACTGCCAATGCCGGCTTCCGCTACGACTTCCAGTTCATCAACGTCCCTGACTATAAGGGAAAGGGCGAGATGGAGCCGACACCAAACTTTTTGCAAAACTTGGGTGAGGCGGAATACGCCGTTGCCATCTATCAGTATATGCGGCTGCTGGGCTACCCCGCTTCCAAGATTTCTATTCTGGCCACCTATGCCGGCCAGCGTGCACTTATCCGCGATGTTTTGCAGCACCGGTGCGCCAAAAGCCCCATCTTTGGCATGCCGCGTACCGTGGCTACCGTCGATAAGTACCAGGGCGAGCAAAACGACTACGTTATTGTGTCGCTTACGCGCACCAGCCGCGTCGGCTACCTGCGCGATCTGCGCCGTTTGACTGTGGCTCTGTCGCGTGCTCGACTGGGCCTGTACGTTCTCGGCCGTCGCGACGTGTTTGAGAGCTGTGCGGAGATGCGGCCGGCGTTTAGCCAGTTCCTTGAGCGGCCAGATAAGCTGACCCTTGTGACTGGCGAGCTGTGGCCATCAAAGCGCACTGTAAAGAGCGAAGAGGGCAAAGAGGGTGTTGAGGGTGAATTTACGGTGGAGGGCGTTGAACATCTTGGATTGTATGTGTACGAGATGACGCAGACCAAGCTGAAGGAGCTTGGTGGTGGCCAGGCCGCACTGCCCGCTCCCGAGGAAGAAGGTGGCGATGTTGAGATTGACCAGGAAGAGGAAGTCGTAGATGCAGAGTAGTATTTTTGAATTTGCCATGGCGTTTCGGGTTTCTACAACATTATTTACGGGCTATCAAAGCAAAATGTCACTACCAAGTGCGTTTTATTTTCTGTTTGTGTTGACCTGCGACTACGTAGGGTTAGTGACGGTTTATTAGGGTTGTAACGAAACGTAAATTTGCCGCTTCTTAGAATACAAAAATGGTGGTATTGATTTCAGTGGCGATTCTAGAAAAGTAGTTAGCGGCGCATTCTTGTACCTGGAACAGTTGCAAAAGCAAGGGATAAGAAACATGTTAATTAAACCTCATTAGGATTTGAAAAAATTTTTCTGTACAATGAAACAAGTTGGCGATCAAACAAATGTCAGAAAAAGGATACGGATGGATTCTCACGGCTCAATGAAGGTGAAAATCAACCGACACAAAAGACTGAGGGGCAAATTTTCATGCCCTTTGATTAGTGGTTGAAGTATTACAGAGAATTAGCAGTGATAAGTAGCTGATAAGGTGTTTTTTATCTGTAGGAAATTGCGAGTGAGGGGCAAGAAAAATACGGCAGCAGCAACAAGAAAAGAGCGAATCAGAAACAGTCAGAAACAAGAGAGAAATAAGGGAGAGAATATGCGCGGCATGCATAAATTGATGAAGTCATCAAATTCTAACGGGCGGGTTTTAAACTGCAGCACACATACATGATGGCTCATACATGGGACTTGCTTTGTTCGGCAGAGTTGTTACTGTATTCAGCTTGAGCTGTTAATTTCCCAGTCTCGGATCAAACAAACAGACAAAAAACGAACAAAGGTCTTGGCCCATCCAAGTCAACGTTTGTATAGTGCCAAAGAATTTCCATTAGACTTTTGATTAACGACTTGCGCATTATAAAAAGGCTTGCCTATTTCGCCATCGTCATTCCTTTGACCACACACAATAAATGGCGGCCAGCCTTGTCTGAACAGCAATAACGGGCTTTTGTCTAGAAAGCAACGCATATGCATCACCTGGGAGTCGGACCTTGACAACCTTGGCTTTTGTTTCTTGTTTCTATTGGTCGAGGAGCTTCCATCAAAAGCCAAGGCGCAGGGCAAAGCGGCACATAATATGTCAGCTCTACAGTAGAGGCTCTGACCTTTTGGATTCCCGAGACAACAACGCCTGCATGTTGTGCTGGGCATCAGCAGAGCGCGAGTCCGGCCTTGGACAGCCGATGATAACTTCACGAAAGCTGTCGAAATCTCTGAAGATTTCAACAAACCACTAATTTTTTTTCGTTGGTCAATGTCTCAGTGGATGGCAGGCTATGTCGTCATATGTGCACGCAAACCCTAACCTTATCATACACTTTGACCACGTTCTCAGCCTTCCACAGCGCAATACCACTGCAGTTAACAAAAGCAGCCAGTAAATTTTTCAAATGTTTTTCGGGTCCCAGGGTCCTGCTTTTGGATGACTATGTACTGTTGAATATAACCCAGCGAGCTCCCCCTCTTCCAAAACCTTTTTTTTTTTTTTTTTTTTTTTTTTTTTTTTCTAGCCAAACTACAAACAAACATTAATTTCTTTTTCTTTTTGAATTTTATTCGAATTTCAAAGTCAGAGCTTTGAAGAAATAAGAAATATAAAAAAGATTAAAAAAGATTTTTTTGCTAATAGAGGCATAGAAATTCCGAGTCTACCTCGAGAGAAAACCACAAAAAAAAGAGTTTTCTTCACTTCTTGCTCAGATATTATTCACTTAATACCAGAATTTTTCCCTCGTTGGATTAGATATTTCTATTCCACCCCTCGTTCTTTTTTTTTTCTCTTCCTCTCTTTTCTTTTCTTTCTTCCTTTTTTTCTACCCACTAACTTATTTTTTTCGTTGCTTAAAATCTTCGACCTACCTGGAATTCTCTTCTTAATTGAAGCCAGTTTTCCCTCCATTAACCGTTCTTGATTGTGCGTGAGTTCAGTGCCCATCAGCGACACTTAAATATCCATTTTTTTTCTTGCTGTTTTTCCCTTCACAGCTTTCAGCAAGCTTGGCCCGGCTGCCGCTTGCCTTACTGCACCGCCCATTAATTTCCTTGCTTGCGCTTCATTCTTCGTTTTGTCTTTCTTTGCCTATCCCCCAGCTCTTCATATTTGTTTTCTTGGCTGCACCATTGCATTTTGTGTGGGACTGGTTGGTCACAGCCCATTCATTCAGATCAATCAATCTGTTACTTGGGAAAGAACCCACTCATAATTTGCTATTCATTTAGCTAGCGAAAGGAACTGGCAAGTGCCCACTATTGTCGCTGGCTTGAGTTAAAAGAAGCGGGTCTTGGTGCTTGCAATTTACTGCTACTGCTACAGCTATATCATAATCACATCAGCCACCGCGACTGCTGTGCAGCGTGCGGCCTGCACGGAACTTTACTTGGACAGCACAACTGCATTCAACAGACTAGACCGGCACCACGTACCTCGTCTGGTCTTTTTCCCCTTTTTTTTTTTTTTTTTTTTTTT
>JACYXV010000576.1:0-12787 GCA_016859225.1 Thielaviopsis cerberus | reverse complement strand
CTAGCCGGAAAAATCAGATACCTGGACTCGCGTCCTGACGAACAACTCCGCGGCACTTACCCCTAAACTCCCTTTTATTCTTTTCTTTTCTTCTATTTTGTTTTGTTCTGTACTGTTCGTCCACTGACATGAATACACTTGATGTGACAGGCCGCTCCTATTCGATTTCCTGGGTTTCTCCCCCTCCTTTGTATTGACTGGCTGTTGTAACCACGCCTGCACTTACTTTTGGTCTGTCCCGGGACCGCTTTTGCTCCTCTATTCGCATTTTCCCTGGCGTTTGGGAACTAGACAAGTCTTTGCGTGAACGACAGGGAGAGCAAAAGAGGAACTCGGGAGGGCGAACTGCAGTGCATGAGTGGCTAGAGCTCAAAGTCGTAGTGCCAGCAAGTGAGACAGGCAAACTGACGCTGTATAGTTTCCTATCTGCTTTTCTCTAGCGTTGCTTCCTTGTCTGCTTTTCTCCAACACTGCTTCTTCTAGTGGCTAAGCCCTCTTATCTTTAATTCATATCACGATTTCCTAGAGAACGAGCAGCCGAGCCCTCAGACCCTGCCAGCATAGCACCGCACAGGCATAATCATAGTGCTCTTCAGGGCAGCCTGGAAACAAGAAGCTCACTTGACAGGCCTGCCTGCCAATCACATGATCGTTTCGTAGAGCGCTCTCAATTCCGCGCTCAGCGTTGTAGCCAAAGAGTCTGCATACTTTTGGACTTGGCTTACTTCGCTTCGTCTTCCTGGATTCTTTTATCTCTAGAAAATTTCGAAGCAGAAAAAAAAAAAGGAAATACGCAAGACTTGGTCAGGCAAGAAAAGAGACAAGGCGGTACAACAAAAATGAACTCTTCTCCGGATGCTCTTCCTTCCGGCGTGTCAGAAGACTCCATCTCGTCTACAAAAGAAGCATCAGGAAGAAAACGAGGCTGTTGACGGACTTTTTGGCCCCAGAAACAGGCCAACATTGCCGTCTTGTAATGTCGACAGCTCAAGGTAGCCAGCTTTCTGGGGCTGCTTACAGTTTCTGTACCGGGCCCAAAGTAAGCAGTGATTACTGATACTACCATGCCTTTGTTATGAGCACACCGAGGCGACAAAGCTTGGACATCAGTGTGCTGGGTGAGTACGTTATTGTGCATTATTCCAAATACCACCAGCCAAAGAGCCACGGGTCGGGGTTGTCAGAGTGATATTGCAGCAATGTTAAGGGAGGCTTTTCAGAAAAGAGACATGAGAAGGCGGTGACGGCCTGATGGCTACAATTATCAGAAAGGGCAACAAGTTGTACAAGACATTTGGATAGCATATGCACTGTTGGCCACTGAACAATGTCTTTGCCTCCTCTGCGTCTTCTGGCCTGCATCTTCCAATAGCAAATCTCCAACAGCCTGGCTTCGACGAACCCTGGAAAACCGCAGAAAGAGAGACACCACATAAAACCCTCGCATGAGCAGCAATATACGGGGGAGTTTTTCCGGAGGTTTGATACAGATGGGCACACAGAAGAAACGACAAAACCTTCCAAACAGGCAGTTCTTGATACGGGCTCCGTCCTGTCCTTTGTTTCTAAAGGTGTCCAAGCGACGTGTTACCTTGCTTCTGGCTCAAGGGTTACGGAATATCCAAAAAGCAGCATGCATTAAATTGCGTGGGCAGCCGGCCAAGATCAGAAGTCTTGTCTTGATTGTGCTTGTACGCGGAGTTTATACAGGCCATTACATGGTGCAAGCTCTGCTAAATCAGCCTTGATAACGCAAACTTCTGGCCCTTTAACGGCCACCTTCTACTGCCGTGCTATAGAATCACAGAAACAAACAACCCCCATAAGACATGTTGCTGCTTTTAGTGCAACCGCATCTGCCATCTGGTTGGATAAAACGCGAGATGGGGCGGCGCGGTGCCACGCCAATATGCACGGGTCACATAGCACATGAGATTATAGAGTTTATACGGCTCTATGCGGTGACCGCGAATAGCAGATAAGCAAGCATTTGGGCCGTGCCGTACCAGGTTATCCGTCTCGTCTGGCCGGGGTGTTTCGTAATGGCCGTTGTTACTGCAAGCGGCCACATACTTGAGTCCAAGGGCCTGCAGTGTTGTTGTTGTTTGAGCTTATAAGGGGGCCTTGTTGGGACTTCCAAATACAGTAATTCCAAGTTTGATCAACTCTCTTGTCTGCTGGGTAATTAAGCGAGTAACGGCGGAAAAAAAAAAAAAAAAAAAGCCCTATAAAAGCTCGTAGGAGCCTATAAAGGCCTACTAAATGTCTGTAAATCCCCTGTAAAAGCACAGGCAAACAACGCAAGAGAGCAACGGATCGACTATTGTCAAATACACCCGCCCGCTGTTTTCAGCCACAACCTGTAATGGGGGGGGTGAAGAGCGAAGAGGGCGAGATTAAGGTTTCTTTTGGCCGTCCGGGCATTGTTTAGTTGAGCTCGAGTGTCCAAGTCAAATGTCGGTTACAGCTTTTCTCGGGGGTTCTGTAAACAGTTTGAGAAGAAAGAGCGTGCGCACAGCCTAGCAGAGCCAACAGTCTGGTTAGGTCCCAAAGCCTTGGCCGGCCATGGAGATTTTCTTGGGGCAGTGATTTATTGTTCAGAGGGCACTGACACTTGAAACAAAGATTACATTATCTTGAGGGGGGGGGGCATATTTTGGTCTTTAGCTCTCTATAGCCGTACAATGCAAGAAAGGTTCAAAGGCCCTGCTACACTGCACTGGCCTATAGTACGACGTGCAAGTCGCACTAGACGGCTCAGATCGGCCTGGATCGATTGGATGAGGAGGACGCAAGAGCGAAATTCAAGTTCATGATCCGATCTCTCTGTATACTGACTGGCCTTTTACTTTGTAAAATGCATACGTACATGGAATTTCAGACATTACGAATCGATGTGCTCCAGTGCTCCTTAAACGGCTGGCCGGCGGTGATCAACATAACTGCAGACTAACAAACAGACAAGAGTTTGTAGCCAGGACGACAGACTATAGGAGCTTACAAGGAACTAGAAAACTGTAACGAATTGATCAAGCGCTCCTTGTCAAGATGGGGTCTAAGCTATAACCCTGCCCACCCATAGCCGGCTTGATCCTAGAAGCCAGTAAATAATAGGTGATTATTAAAACGAGTAGCCGAGTATAATAAGGGTTTGACTTGTTTGTGCGGCCGACTATCATCCATCTTGGGATGGCCAATTACGCTAAGCCCAATCGGGAAAGCCATTCGACGTAACTGCCCTGGCCCTAGACAAGAAGACATTTAGAAAAGGGACGAACACGACTCTGATTCGAGACCTCGGCACCAGCCAATGAGAGTGCAGCA
Organism: Thielaviopsis cerberus; assembly: GCA_016859225.1. Classification (NCBI taxonomy): domain Eukaryota; kingdom Fungi; phylum Ascomycota; class Sordariomycetes; order Microascales; family Ceratocystidaceae; genus Thielaviopsis; species Thielaviopsis cerberus. The sequence goes on along the minus strand of JACYXV010000576.1, from coordinate 9,463 downwards.
GACTGTGGCGCCTGGTCTTTGCAACCCTTGTGATGGTGAAAAAAAAAAAAAAAAAAAAAAAAAAAAAAATGTCGCAATGAAGGGCCTTATTAGCGGGGCGATGTTGGCTTAGTCAGATGACAAACCCTTCTTGTCCAGGAGACCAAGCCCTAGAGGCCGTCTAGTTAAGGTCTCAAATTGGCTGGGATGCAACAGTAGAGCACCTAACGACACGATTACGTCTCGAGTTTGCTGGCAAAGATGGCGCCGTGGCCGTGAGACTCTCCCTATTGGCAGGGCTAAATTAAAGCAGCCACTACGACTCGAAGCTTTTGCCAAAGGTTGTTTCGAGCAAGGATTTTTGGCCTTTGATCATGCACCAAGCAGAGCAAGATATAGAAAGACATGTATACACATTACAGCAAAAGGTCTGGGTGAGTCTTTGGGCATGGCCCAAGGCCATAGGATATGAAGGAGGCGGAGCGAGAAGAAAAGAGCAGAGACACTCCTGTCACTCACGTTCCCGGCCGCGTTATTGCCACTGGCTTTGATAAAAAAATTTCCTAGCTGTCCGTTCCAGCGAGCTTAGTGGTGTTTAGTCAATGTCAGTCATGAATGAAGACACTGTTTTTACCAGACATACAGAGCAAGATCAAAGCAAGATCATGCTGGCGCGGCTACAAGCCATGAGAAAACAAGATAGTGAAAAGAAAGGAAGAGAAAAGGTTGATTGAAGGAAGAGACACACCCCTCTTGTTGGCTATAGCGACGCCAGGCTCGAGCAAATTACTCAATCTGGCAAAACCCACCTGAAGGAAGACAAGCGCCCCTCGGGGAGGTCCTAGTATATGCTTTGTACATGAGGTTTGTCGAGCGAACAGGCGACCAAAAAGTCAACTGACAAAGACGGATGCTGATACCGAGCCAGTATTGGTTTGCTTTTTTGCTTAGCGAGGTGTTGGCAAGCGGTTGAAGCGGGAGCGCAGTTGCATTACATAATTTTTTCTTTCTTTTTTTCAGTCTCAGCGATGCCATATGGGAGGTCGAGGGGTGGAGGGGCACACAGGATATGGGAGGTCGAGGTAGAGAGGCCAAGAGGGGCTTTGCCTTGTATTGGCTAGTCTGACATGGGCATAAGAAAGAAAGTGGGAAATCCGGCTCGCGCCTTCGTCCTGTAGCTGTGATCTTCGTATCGGCACTTTATCCTTCTTGTCCAGCAGAGCATGCATCCCATCTCCATGTTGAATAGCCTACCCAAGTACACTCTAGCCAGGAGGTACCTTTTCGCAGCGCTCAGGCGCGCCTAGTGCCAAAGTACCTTTCCAACAGGGGATACTTGCTCTCTGGTAACTGGTGAATGAAAGCTAATATAGTTGGTGCCCCACTCGTGCTACACCGGTTGCTACAAAGAAATACTTATGATTGGTCAGTTTACGAAAGTTTGCGGTAAGTAGCAAACCCTAAGACCAAGAAGGTTAGACCGCCTATGTTTCCTTTCTGTAGGCATAGTAACAAGGAAGCCGCCTGTAAATACAGCACATCACCGCCAAACATGGTGGTGCCTCGATAGGAGTAATGCGCTAAACAGCCACCGCTAAGCCTAACCTTGATTAACCCTTGGGATGGTCCCCAGAGATGACGAAATCGATGACCAAGAGTAAACGATCGTCCGTTTTGGTGCTTGACTAAACACTAGGTCTAGCTAGACCGAGAGCTTCGGGGACGGCATCGGCGGCTATTTTAGACTAGATGCATTAAAGCCTGAGACACGCCAACAGCCAAGAAGGACGAGATACCCTTGATAACCTTGATAACAAAGTACACAAGACGATTTAGCGACGATGCATGCTTTGCATTTACGCACGTAAGAAACACGCTATCGGAGACCAAGACGATTTTGAGTTAGTGCAAGGAGTTTTCGTTAGCGTTCCTGGAGCTTGACGACATTCACTGTCAGGCCCACGATAATAGGGGAGTCCAGCAAGACTGATATAAAACGGCATGAAAAGTTGAAAGGAAAGAAGAAACAATGCCTACTGGGGAAATCTATTCTCCAGTTGCATCAAAACAGCACAGGCGCAAGGATCCCTGAGTTAAAGAATGTTATGAGGCAAGCAGAGAAGACAAGAAGGGGACAAATTACTACAATAGGCTACTTGATCATAGACTGGTCTCGACTCTCTGCCCGTTTTCACGGGTTACCTTCTCCTTTTTTCTGCTCTCTTGGCTTTGTTGTCAAAGCAAGCAAGCGAATTTCTCGCTGAGCTTTGAGAGGCCACAGACGTAATGCGGAATGGGCCGCAGTTTGGGATTCCCTATTGTATGGGAAGGGAGGGGATATCCAACGCCAAGACCCAGTGATTGGGTTGTTTAAAAGCCCGGCTTTGCCAGAGAGCGTATCAGTTATCAGAGGTGTCAGTGCAAAAGAGAAATGTCTACTTCTCGGATACCTGTTTTAGGAAAAGTTTAACGAGAACGATGCGCTGAGGTAATAATAAGGCAGCATGTTGGCGGGGAGAGAAAAGGGTAAAGAGGCGAGAGGAAATATTGTTTATTTTTTTTTTTTTTTCTCGGGAAATAGAGATTGTCGTATGTCGGGCCTTGGCTTCGGGTAGACATGTATATAAGAATCTCATCAGGAAATAGAGATTATATCAACACAGGATCAAGGGCCATGTCGCGGCCAGCACTGCCAAATCGTGCCCTCCCAAAGGCCAATAAGCCCAAACATCAAAAGGAGGCTCTTCCAGTGCGAGAAAATTCATGAAGAAGAGCTATCCGAGAAGGCTGAGCAGCCGAGAGAAAATGCCTATCCTTTTTTCTTCTTCCAACATCCAGGAACCCAGCCAGCGCACGGCGCAGTGAATAACACAACTATGACGACTGCTGCGACTGCTGCGACGCTTAACGCCGGGTCGCTATAGCACCGGCCTATGCGAATTGCCTGTTTTAGGGGGGTGGACGCGTCCTATAGCACTTTTGCGGCCTGCAACGCTGGGGACAAGCGCAAGCACAAGGAAAACTGGTTCAACACAACGCTGGACGGCGCTGCCTGCACGATAATAGAAGGACAGCAAAAGTCGGCGGGGAGGGCAAAAGCCCAGGGTCCCGCTGGTTTCCTGCGATCGGCGTTTGGGGGATAGCAGTGCGCTGCCAGTGTTTGGGGATGGTACTGCCAGCGTTTGGGGATGGCCTGGGTCGTCATTACTCGGTTTACTAATCATGAGGCGCACGTACTTGTTCAATCAACAAGGCCCAGGAAGTTTAGCAAGTCACGGACTAAAGGGCACTGAAAAGGTGCCCCTTCGCCGATGCTACCACTAGACACAGAGACAAAGACAGTTTTGTCTGTCCAGTATTATTGGCTTTGGGTCGAGCACAAACCTGGGCCAAAAATAAAGATACAGTGACAGGTGAGAAATTACAACACTGGGTCTCTATTTAGAGTAACGCTGTGGGTTGTACACGGGTGCTGGGAGCCCCGGAGCTACGGCGATAGGCCTTTTTGCTGGCTGGTTAGTTTGGTTGTAGGCTCTGAGTTCTGGAACTTGTTTGGACCTCAAACGGGTTGCGAAATGATGATACGAGAACTTGGGGTGTACTTAGGGTCTGGGAGTATCTGGCGCAGTGCAATGTGACATGTTATCTTTTCTCTAGCATTTTGAGTACAGCTTACGTTCAGAATATCAGTATATAGCCCACTCAGCCAGCGTAAAGAGTGTTCACAGGCTGTATTATTGATTACTCAAAGCCCCGACTTTGCGGCTGCATGCATTCTACACAGTCCGCAGCCAATCAGTTTCAGTGTCTAGATAAGATAATCTTGCGCTCTACCACGTAAAAAGAAATTTGTCAGATAAAGCAGGGTAGACTTTACAGCACCCAGTATCGTGACTTTGGGCTGAAGAGGTGCTGTATTTTTAGTGTCAGAAGCCAGGAGCGCTGTACAATAGGTGCTAGTTTAGACTAAGAGCTGCCACTTAGTGCTCGTAGTACAGCGCTATGTGCATTGTTTTGCTAGGACGTAGTGCTGCCAACGCCCTGCTTATTGACGGAGTTGCCACTGGAAAGCCCATTGCCACCCATTAAAACAAAGGGGCGGGGCCTAAATTCTGTCAAAGTATTTTTGGTAGCAGTTTTTTTTTTTTGGCTTTGCGTATTGGCAAATCACCTTTGTGCAGGAAAACTGGACTTTATGCAACCCTAAGCCTGTGCTTTATGCAACCCTAAACCAGTGCTTTATGCAGGAAAACAGCACTCTATACAACCCTAAACCAGTGCTTTATGCACAAAGAAAGATACACAAACCCAAAATGCCCAAATACATAAATACACCCCAAAGCACAGCAAAAGACAAAGACGCACCCAATAAGCTCGCTTCCTCCTTTGCATTGACCGAATTTCCGTGTTAGGAAAAAGGCAAGGTCCTGGCAGGGTCTGAAGCAAGCTGGGAACAAGGGACTGCCGCGTTTCTGACTGACTGCTCGACAAACCGTTTATTGATCTGGCTTGATTTGAGTTGATGCTGCCCAACGCAATTTACCCTGCTGCCAATCCAGCGTTTGTTTTCCATGCATTCTTCTGGTGGCGGCCTTCCTGACGCTACCCTGCTGTTCGGTTCGCCTGGGCCTTGTCCTGCCTTGCCTTGGTCCTACCGCCCCTTTCCCAGTCCTTTGCCTGGCCTGACGTCCCAGTGACATTCGTGTTTTCCTCTCCATCCGGAGTTATTTCAGAGCAAGTCCGGGGGCCCAGTAAGCTCTTCGGGAACGACTTCTAGAGGGTCTCGTTTTTTTTTATAGGGGGCGCTGGCCCACTACCATGGCGACTCTGACGGGCAAACCATTGGCTCTCGGACACGGAACGGCGCCTTCGATACCAACGACAAGGCTGTGTAAAGGCGACAAAATAATGAGACAGGGCTTTAGATTGGGCGCCTGCATTCGATTAATGCGCTGTGCGGGAACACACTGCAGGTAGGCATCTACACAGAGTCTTGGTCTGCTGGAGGTGTATTTGAGGCTGGATGTGTGTTATAGCTGGAGATGTGCTATAGCGCCCGTATCGAGGAACTTCTGAGATGTTATAGGAGAGTGTTTTGGCTGTTTACAAACGCCCACATACATACATACACCCTGATACAGACTCTGTACTTGGTGGTTAATACATACTACTCAAATCTTGTAGCGAAGAGCCAAGCCGCTCATGTCCCAAGTGCCACCGCCAGGCTGGCCAAATCACCCGTACCCAAAGAACCAAGGCGCACTTTAGATAGGGGCTTGTATGTGTCTCTGTTTTGCACCTCTAATTCAGGCGGTACACAGCGCAAAAGCCACTGAAACGTAACATGGCACCAGAGAACTGCGAGGTTGGATCTTGTCTCTTCAGATGCCATGTGCCGGACTCTGTGAACCCACGCCGCGGAACAGCACTATCCAGCAGCGTAAAACAGCCAGCCAGAGTCCCGGATTTAGTTCTGTTTGCGTTGTTGTTGAGCCTAGTTTGTCTGTACGCTGCCGATGCTCGTCACTGTAGTCTGCCTTGTCGACAAAGACGTATACGTATAGGCGCACAGAAAGCAACAGGCAGGCAGGACTATGCGCGCAGCCGACGACAGAATGGTAGGGCTCGGTTGGGTACGTGCAGTTTCTGTTGATGTTGTTTTTGGGGGGACTGCAGACGAATAGAAGAACAAGCCACTGTGGCCAGTAGATGCCTTTGCTCTCTCGTAGCAACCAAAGAGCACTAGTCATCAGTCATCCCGGTTCCGAAGGGGCAGACGTGGCCATGACGCACGGTAGCTTGATGCCTGGTTCACAGAGGCGGAATCAGGGGGCTTGTAGGCTTGACGAGAAGCTGGAATTTCTGGTGCTGGTAGCCAGCACAAAAGGTCTTGCAAAGTGGTGGAGTATTGTTCAATATCAATGTTCAGGCTTGGGGCCGGTAGCCTTCCGGGCTTTGTACGGATACCACGCCCTATTTTGAGGTCGATTTTCCCACCGTAACCTAGGCCCTTGTTGTGTGTACGTCGTCTTTTGTATTGCTAAAATAAATAAATATATAAGACTACACCGGAGATACACCCCCCGCCTTGTAATCTATAATCCCAAACAAACAAACCCCCATCTCGTCACAGAAACGCCAACCGGCTCCCAAAGTACGCTCGCACAAGGAGTATTTGGAATTTGGAATTAATCCCTGCTACCCAAGTTACCAGCAGAGAGCAGCGCCTTTAGATGTATTTAAAAACAAAATACGCCAACAGTCACACGGCCAATCACATCTGGTGAGCCAGCGGGTGTATATATTCGCGGCCATTTTTTTTTTTTTTTTTTCTTTTCGTTTTGGACATTTTAACTTGGAGTCAGTCAGTCTAGCAGTAGCCAACAAAGGGCTTGGGTCTAACGCCCAATCAGTCTGCTAATGTACTGTATTTTGTATTTGCTGCCAGTCCAACGTGGGACAGACTTGCTATGTCAGCCCGCGTTCTTGGGCCAAGGAAGCGAATTTGATAGCAAAGTACCGTTGTAGCAGAAATTGGTGTCAAAGTACCTTTGTAGCAGAAATAGGTAGCAAAGTACCATGGCCAGCAGAAATGTGTAAAAATAGAAGAAAAGGGAAAAGGAAAAGGGGGAAAAGCGGCTTCTCGCAGAAGAGGTCATGTAACAAAGAGTGGTAATGAGCAGCTAATTCTTGCCGTCACTCCAAGTATGAGCTAAGATGAGACACTCAATGACAAACGGTACCGTGAGCCAAGTTCAAGGGACAAATGATGTAAGTCGTTAGGGTTTGCTAGGGTCACTGTGCAACCCAAAGGGCCTGAGATAATAGGACGGCTAGAATCACCCAAAAAAGCAGCAAGCAATTAATTACTGCATTGGGAACAGGTTGTTGCCTGGCTACTATGAGTATCGAGTGTCAAAGCACAGACCAACTGCAGAGAGGAAACAGAGGCAATATTTAAGCATGCTTTGGTCTGGCCAGCCAGCAAATATTGGCTTGGTTCCTGGACAAGACATAAACTTGAACGGCTTGACCATATGGCAGCAAGAAAGGGGAAAAACAAAACCGGACGGACGGCATGAGGTACTGGATTGAGACAAGCAAGACAACAGAGATGAGCGGGTAGAGCTCAGCCTGATACCGGAACAATTGCTGAGAGGACCCAAGAGGCTCGTATAACGGGGCGAAGTGGGTAGACGTAGAAGAGGAAAAATGCCTCAAAGATGGCCTTTCTGTGCATATATTTCTACTGTCTCTCTCTCTTTGTTTAAGCCATATCATTATGAAAAGAACAATAAAGGCAAGGAGCAGGCTTGCATGACAGAACAATAACGCCTTATAGCTTCCGCACTTGTAAATGCATCCTGTAGCGACTGACAGGTTGGAGGTGACTGGTGGTTCGACATGCTGTCCAGCATATTCTATACATAACTACAGAGTATACATAAAGCTGCCTGCATGTGCAGCAGATGGATTGCATCTCCCAAGTAGAGAATCCTCGAGACTGTGGTATGACATGATATGGTGTGGGTCCCTCGGCGGCATAACGCAAGTCTCGCGGCCTGGAGGGTTCAAGAATCCGGTGGTGAGCTCTCGAGTCCAAACGCCGGGGGGGGGGCTAATCTCAGTTTCAGCCCTTGCACGACATGTCCGGCCAGCTAACTGAATCGAATCTGTAAATAAATAGACGGAAGACAGCAAACGAAAACTGTTACCGGGTAGCAGGCGAACTCTTCAATAAACCCCAAGAAAAAAAAAACAATGTCACCGAAAATGCTGCCAGAATCAACATCACCTCCTTCGAACAGGGCTCGTGTACCGAACCCTGCAAATAACTAGATGTAATGCAACCTCAGAGTCGCCAAGGAGGGGGTAGCGAAGAGAGCAAAGGCAACGCCATAGTAAAATAAACAAGGGAAAAGGAAGAAAAATAGGGGCGTGTGCACAGCAAAGGGGTCTCGCTCTCTCGCCTTTTTACTGTATATGGAAGTCTTTTCGATCTCTCTTTCTCGACAAAGGAGAACAGACTTTATTTGTAATCGTGGACCAGGGCCAAAATCCACGAGAGCCTTGACACAAGTAGAGGGAAACATGGGGAGCAAATATAAAAAGAAAAAGATAAAAGATAAAAAAAACTAAAAAAAAAAAAAAAAAATGTGCCAACACCCTGGTAGTTCGGCGACCAACGTATGGCTTCTCGGGAATCATTTCTCGTTAGGCTGGCGTTTTATTGTGTTTTACCAAACTCTGGCGTTTTCGCTTTTGCCTGTTTGGGAAGCACAGGCTGGTGGTGGTCTAGAACAGTGGTTCGTGGCGATGAGGAGATGGTGGTTAGGGGTTGTATTGTCTGTGGTACACGAGACTAGGGTTAGTACACTAACTTGTCTTCTTGTGCGTACCCTTCCAATGACGCCGACAAGGTGAAGGCAAATTACAAGTCGGGCGCCAACTCTCGACACAGAAATTCGGGCGCCAACTCTCCACACAGAAATTTCGTTTTTGCCCAGATTAGGCAGTTTCCTCTCTTCCAGCTTGTCTTGACACAGGCCAAGGTAACAGACCTGCGCACACTGCGCTACACTACATTACATTACGGCTCAGAAGCTCAGCCTGCTCTGTTCAAGGTGGGTGGGGCATACTCTGGTTTGCGGCGTGAGCAATCACTTGGGCGGGGAGATAGGCGCTGTAGCGCCTGTAACTGGCTGCAGACACAGGCCTGTTTTTATTTTTTTTAATGGTTATTTCGGAGACGGCGGGTATGACTGCGTTGTAAGAGAAGTTGTGTTGTAAGACGGCGGCACAACTAGTAGTTTCTAGAGGGTCGACTGAGCAGATGGCAATACGCTGCTGGAATCTCATGGTTGATCGACAGCCATGCAGCACTAAAGCTGCTGAGCATCTGCAGTGCGGCACACTCTTTGGCGTCCTCGCTTCTTCCAGGCCTATAGCCTAGCTGCGGGAGCCAGCCAGTAATGCTTTTACAGCGTAAAAAAAGGATGTTAAAGGGTAACAAGACTTTGCTAGTCGGCATTCTCACGAGGCGAGGCCGGTTTAACTTGGCGGGCTTGGATGGACTACCAGCACTTAGTAGCAGCGCTAAAAGACGCTTGCTACTGCTAGCACCATTGTCTCCTTGTCCGCCCCCCTTAGAGACTCTAGAGACAATAGTCCTCTGCCATTGATCCTAAATCTCGATCGACGCCGGGACTTGCTGAACTCCGGGCTCTGTGTGGAACCAGAGAAAGCATAAACCTGCCAATAACAAAAACAAGCCAGGGAGCAAATCATAAAGCCCCAGGTCTTTGGGATTTTGGGTATTTGGAATTTGGAATTCTAGCTGCAGGAAAAGGCCGGGGGGGTTGGCTGTCATGTTTATGTATTTATTTATTATGGGGATGAAGGAGGCAGAACTGGCCAAGTGTCGTCATATGCCCAGCTTACCGCCAAACGCGCCCACCCAGTGCCGACAGCGCCATCTCTGTCG
>JACYXV010000575.1:0-12803 GCA_016859225.1 Thielaviopsis cerberus | reverse complement strand
CCCCCCCCCATGCCCCCCTGCTCACTTAAGCAAATTGCCCTACGCCACCAGCATTGGACAGCACCAGATAGAACGAGTTGTGCACGAGGACCGGAAAAGAGATCCGCCTGCTCGCTTGGCATCCGGTCGCTTTGTGTGTAGAGCCCGACAACGGCTGTTGGATGCAGTCACTAGTAGTGTCGAAGATCGTATATGCATGCCAACTGCCATGTCAGATGCAAGATCTATAAGGACACACACTGTGTCTAGCAACATAGCCCGCACAGAACAAAACAGATGAATCGTTTTCCGAGTGCAACTTGGCTGGCCGGTACATGTTCTATGCGTCGGATCGACAGTCTGGAAGAGGACAGGACGAAAAAGAGGCGCATGAGTTTGGCTTGAACAGAGAATAGTCGAGAAGCCAGCAAGGAGAAAAGAATGCAAGGGGCGAGAGAAGAGCCGACGCTAATCTGCGTCTCTTTATTTAATGTCTCTTTTTTTTAATATGCCGAGATGCATGTTATATGCTTCTGTAGATGACGAAGCCATCGAACGGTTTTCAGTGTCCCTACTTGCCCGCCTATTCTCCTGCTTGTCCTGCCTCTTCTTCCTGCCTTCCCGCCTCTTCTCCCTGCATGCAAAAGCTGGTTCTCACTGCATGTTTATTGATGGCAGCGAGAAGCGGTCTGATGAATTCTCGCCAGCCCTTGACGGGGGGATTCTAGGCGTAGAGACGAAGAGAGCCACCAACAAAATAGAGACGGCATTAAAGCAATCTCATAGGCCATCAACTCCAGCGCCCATCCCTGAAACATCCAGGGATAACGGTCCCAAGAAAACGACTGGCAATTTCGTTGAAGAGTAGATCTGACTCCCCCGCAACCCGTCGGCCGGCTTTACTTGCTTTCCGCTCTGCGAGTTTGCCAGTGTCTTTTGCATCACTAGTATCTGCTTTACGCTCATCTTCTTCTTACAGTACAATGTCTGCCTCTGCTGTATACTCGTACATCTATCCTCATACTACGTCCCTGTTGTCCGTACACCTATCCTCTACGTCCCTGTTGCCCGTCTGTCCTCCATACTACGTCCCTGTTGCTCTTCACCTCTGGGCCAGTCTACCATATCCCAAAATACCTGCTACTCTAGCTCTCATGCTCTGCTTTGCCTTTCCAATACGAACCACGTTAGTCTGTGCCCCGTCCTCAAGAATATCCTGAAACCCTTATAGCAGATCTGCTGATTGATAGCAAAGTGGCCCGAGAAGCTGGAGACGCCGGTACTTGGTCACTTGCTCGCCCACAATGGAGACGGGAAACGTATCAAAGCTTCGAATTAACATTAGCATCAGCATTGGCATCGCAATATCAGTATGAGTAGAATACGCAAAACCCGAGAGCACAAACAGCCAAGTCTTTCTAGGCTAGTGTCTTGGTAATTTCACCAGGAAACCCATGCCGATCCAGCACGGCCGGCATCTGGTAAGTTCCGTACGCCGGTTTTTTATCTACTTTATCGAGCCTGCTTTATCTTATTCTTATTCCTCTAGTGACTCTGATCTTCATTGTTCTCAATCTCTATGCTGTTGCTTAACCAGCCATCTGTGCAGAAAGGAAGCCAATATTTGCAGGGCTTCTTAGGCCGCCACAGCCGGGGTGGACGAGAGAAGAAAGAGGCCAGATGAAAAACAGAGAGAAAAAAGGAACTTGATCGAAACTCAGGTCCCGGCCCTGGTGCTCGACAGGGTCAGGGATGCACCAACCGGTCTTTATACTACGACGGCCTGGCCTGTGCTCTCTCCCCTACCAGATGCAACCGGGCTCTACTAGAAAACCAGAACTGTACTCTACTTCAGACTGCTTCAGAGTGCGCCAGAGTGCTTCAAATGTGCTCACGCTACATCATCAGTCTCTAGTATATAAAGCCACTGCCGTCGCCGCCTCTCTGACCCTTCTTCTCTTGCTCCTCAGCCCAGTCTGTTCTCTTCTGCGCACACTCTTTGCTGAGTCTTTCTTTCCTTTATTCATTCATTTACAACTCATCCCAAAGAACTCTCGAGTTCCTTTGCCTTCTTTCATTAAAAAGTTTCTTACTTGATTCACTCTTTACAATGTTTGGAAACATGCTTTCGGCCGCTCTGGCCCTCTCGGCCGCTGTTGCCCCCGTGGCTGCTGCCCCGTCGCAGGCTGTTGCCCGGTCCAAGAGCACTTCGGGCTTCCAGAACATGGTGTACTACACTGACTGGTAAGTTTCTCAGGGATGATGGGCTCCATGGTCCATCTATACCACGCACTCTCCTATCCCCATGGTCCATCTATACCGCGCACTCTCCTAACCCCATGGCCCATCTATACCACACACTCCCCCTATCCCCATGCAACCCATTCCTCTGCTAACCATCAACAGGAGCATCTACGCCCGCGACTACAAGCCCGCTTCTCTGCCCGCTGAGAAGCTCACGCACATCCTGTACGCCTTCCTCAACGTGCGTGACGATGGTGTCGTCTTCTCCGGTGACACTTGGGCCGACATTGAGCAGACCTACCCCGCCACTGACAGCAACACCACGGCCGGCAACAACCTGTTTGGCTGCGCCAAGCAAATCTACCTGCTCAAGAAGGAGAACCGTCGCCTCAAGAGTCTGCTGTCCATTGGCGGCTGGACCTGGTCCACCAACTTTAGCACCGTGGCTGCGTCCGCTGAAAAGCGCAAGACGTTTGCCCAGAGCTCCGTCAAGATCATGGCCGACTGGGGCTTTGACGGCATCGACATTGACTGGGAGTACCCCCAGGAGCCCACGGATGCCGCCAACTTCATCCACCTGATCAAGGCTGTGCGCTCTGAGCTGGATGCCTATGCTGCCAACTACACGCCCAGCTACCACTACCAGCTGACGATGGCGGCGCCCGCCGGCCCGCTCAAGTACGCCAACCTCAACTTCACGGCCATGGGCGAGACGCTCGACTTTGTCAACCTGATGGGCTACGACTACGGCGGTTCGTGGGAGAACTCGTCCAGCTACCTGGCCAATGTGTACGGGTCGTCGAGCAACCCGGCCACGCCCTTCAACACCGAGCAGGCCATTGAGGCGTACGTCGGTGGTGGTGTCCCCGCGCACAAGATGGTGCTGGGCATGCCCGTCTACGGCCGCGGCTTCCTCCACACGACTGGCATGGGCAAGCCGTACAACGGTACCGGAACCGGTACTTGGGAGGCTGGTGTTTGGGACTACAAGGACCTGCCGCACACGGGTTCCAAGTACTACTTTGACAAGAAGCTGATTGCCGGTTACGCCTACAACAACTCTACCCAGGAGCTGATTTCGTACGACACGCCCGAGGTGGTCAAGGCCAAGGTTTCCTACATCAAGAGCAAGGGTCTGGGTGGTTCCATGTTCTGGGAGGCCAGTGCCGACAAGACCGGTGACGAGTCGCTGATTGGCACTGCGTTCACGAGCCAGGGTGGCAAGGGCAAGCAGGACTGCACGCTGAACCAGCTGAACTACCCTGCCAGCCAGTACGCTAACCTGAGAGCTGGCATGCCCTAGATTTGCGGGGGATATCTTGGGGGGGGGGGGGTAGACTTGGGGAGAGACGGACATAATTTAGATACAACACTTGACTATAGATATTGATTTATTACCTCTAATTGTGTGTCCACAAAGACTCTTTCAGTTGTGTAAATATGGGACTGCAGTGTGTAAAGGTTGGCTGGGTTCAATGTCTTGAGGTGTAATCAACGGTTGATACTAGGTTTAGCTAACCCTTAATATCACGTGACTCTTACACGACAAGGGTTTGGGTCCACTCAGCCTCATGGCTTTTCTTTTTCCACTTGTGCTCTCCATGCCGCCACCTTTTCCATTCATCCCACTTATGAAATTCAACTCCGCCATCATTCAATCTTGGTTTGAACGGTCGCTTTGAACCGCCAATCCCGCCATATATATCCCGCCACTTTTAACGTCTCGTCCCAATGTCCGATCCCATCACCCTCCTGCGCACCCTATACGCCGACCCACGGCCCTTTTTGCCCACTCTTGGCCTCGGCCTCTTTTCTGTGGGCGCCTACTTTTCCATTCTCGCTCTGCAGCGCACGCGCGGTCTTGCCGCCCTGCTCGATGCCCATGTCGCCGCTGGCCGGCTGTCGGTGGCACGCCGCTGGTGCACCAGATGAGCGGGGTGCCGGAGCTCGATGGATTCCTGGAGCAGGCAGTGGCGGCCGCATGGCCAGCGGTTAGTGGCGAGAGTGCGCGCGTGGTGTTGGCGGCCGTGTGGTGTGTAGGCCAGGTGGTGGCGCTGCAGAGCTTGGTGGTCATGGGGGCGTGGCGGCGGGGGAGCGAGCAGACGATCCTGGAGCTGTGGGTTTTCTCTTTCTTTGTTGCGGCAAGCTTTTTTCCTCCTTTGCTGCGGCAAGCCTTTTTCCTCCTTTGCTGCAGCAAGCCTTTTTCCTTTTTTCAAATAGTGTCTCTTCCCAGTCCATGACGCTTTTACATCTGATGCTTCCATCTAATTGCGCTTCGCCGTTACAGCTGCTAACAAGGCTAGATCTTCCTTTTGGGGCGTCTTTTTCCAGTGCCTCCCGTGGGGCATGCTGCTCCCCGTCTACTGGATGTCTTTTCTCTGGCTCTCGCCTCTCGCCACCGTCATCTCGCTTGCCGACAAGGTTCGTGCTAGCTTTATCGACACCGCCGCTCTTCGCGCCCTCCCAATCTCCATTCTCCTGGGACTCGGCCTGCCCTCGCTTCTGTGTGCCCTCCCAGCCCTCTCCCCGGCTGCGCGCCAGCTCGCCGTGGCTGCTTGGCATGCGTACCCCCGTGTATATTGCTGCCGTACAGGGTGTCCTAACGCTACTCATTCGCGTAGTGGCGCGCGTGCCGCCAGCTGCCAAGCAGAACGCCGCCATGCGGCTAGCTGCGCTGCGCTGGGCGTACAGCATGTTGCTCGGCGTGGTCAGTGTGGTGCACCTGGGTGTGGCGTGGTACACGGTATCGCCGCTGCTGGCGTCGCGGCTGCACGTTGACCCGGCGTCGGACTGGGGCCGCGTATCCTTTTCCGATGTATTTGTGCCAGCACCCCCGCAGACACCCGGGGTAGTGACTTCACTGGCCGACGGCTGCGTCAACCTGTGGCTGTATGATGTGTACTTTGCGGCGGGCAGTTCGCTAGCGTTTGTGCTGTACCGTGGTGGCGTCAGTGTGGCAGGACTAATGGGACTTGTGGTCAAGGTGGCCATGTATGGACCGGCAGGCGCGGTGCTGGCGTGGGAAAAGGAGCAAGACGTGATTGTGTTGCGGGCAGCCATGGAGGTTGAGATGGCGGATAAGGCGCACACGAAGTAGGGCTGACGTTGGTGGGGTCGACGTTGGTGGGGTCGACGTTGGTAGGGTCGACGTTGGGGTAGGTCGACGTTGGAGTTGGCTGGCAACTAGCGGCAGTTGGTGGACAGTCCATGTTGTGATATTGCTCAAATATACATGAATCTCATAGCGAATAGACAAAGGTAAAGTTTCTGCCAGCGAGTTGGTTTCACAAAGATTGTTAGTCTTGGACCAAAGGCCGTTTGTCATAAGGATGCGCACCCGTCAAGGGCAGATCAAAGGGTGTTGTGATTAACTATCCAGTGTTCCACACGCAATTAACAAGCAGAGAATGAGAATACAAAGCGCGGAATAGCGCAAGTAGCGCTGCATGTCCCCCGTCTAAATCTCCATCCGCTCCCTGCTAGCCGCGCAGAAATGGCTCGACTTGGCCGTCTGGTTTATGGGTTATAATAGGAAGAATCCTCTGGCATGGCTGAATTTACCTATACTTGACATTTCAGCCTTCACATAGGGATTTGCTTAGGGTTCTGGCCTTCACCGGCACTCTTCAAACTCCTTCTTTTTCTAGTTATTTGCGTGTATTTACTATCAATCAATATACATTACTCTCCAGCATTGCGTATTAAACGTCTACCACGTGGTAACAGCCGTGTGGCGCACGCGGCAGCGCTTCTTGGTCGAGCTGGGCGTCGCAGTAAGCTCGGTGGTGCTCGGGACAGTGGACACGGGAATGGCGGTGACCGAGGTGAATAGAGAAGTTCCGCTAGTAGGCAGCGGCACCGACGCAGAAGTAGAAGTCGAGACCGACGCAGAAGCAGACGCAGTCACCGACGCAGAAGTAGACACAGTCGACAAGGTAGACACCAAAGTAGACGCCGTCGACAGCGGCACCGACGTCGCCGAAGCCGTAAGGTTTCCTCCCGTCGCCGTCGCGTTGTTGGCACACGCCGCCTCCGTCGCCGGGTCATACATTGCTCCATGATCCGGCAGCGCGGTGTCGTATTAGCACCGTCCATGTCATACACATTGACCGAGTTGCCCGCCGCATTGCCCTTGGCATCGCCGCACGGGCAAATGGCCGTTTGTGCCTGCGGCAGCACCAGCGAGCTCTGCAAATCCAGCGGCGCCGTGATAAAGGTCGACGTGGCGCCCATGTGCACATGCCACTCCATGTGGCAGTGGAAGATCCACGCACCCGGACGCGCCGCCAGATACCGCAGCACAACATACGAGTTCCCCTCAACCATGATGGTGTCGCGGTACAGCGGGGCCGCAGACACATTGGTCAAAACGCCGGAAAACGGACCGGCATTAAAGTCGCCGCGCGCAAGCACCTGGAAGTGGTGACCGTGTAGGTGGAACGGGTGGCCGGCGGGCGTAAAGTTGTTGAGGACAATCTGCACGACGGCGTTCTTGGCGGTAATGGTGGGGTTGACGCCGCCGTAGACGACTGGGTCAGTGGCAGCATCGCCGACGGTCAAGGCGGTGTACAGCGTGGGCACTTTTTGGCCGACATAAATGTCTCCGTTGATAAAGGCGCGAGGGATTCCAAACGAGTCCAGGGCAAAGGTAAAGTTCTTGGTCACGGAGACGGTGTAATCGTGGCTGGGCTCGAGATCGGAGGGCTGTAGGTGTTAGCAGGGCTTGGTTGTGTTTAGGGTTTGATGCTAGGGTCTGGCTGCATTTAGGGTTAACCACTTACACTCAACGTCATGTCGTCCAAAAAGGTAATCGGCTGCGTAACCACCACCGTCTCGGGAGCTGCATTGTCATTGGCATACTTCAGAACGCCCGTGGCATTTGCCGGAAATCCGAGCACCGGCGTGTTGTAGTTTGGATTCATATCCAGCATGACGAGCACCTGGTAGTCTTCCGTAGTGGCCTGCTTGGCCTCGACAACCACGCTGTAGCGCATGCCGGCGCCGAGGAAGATGCGCTGTGCGGGCGCGGGCACGACGGGGATTCCGTCAGTCTCAATGACGCTCATGTTGTGGCCGCCAACTCGATGTGGCGTTGGCCAGGGCCGAGTACGTTGATGATGCGGAAGCGGTAGCGGCGGCCGGGCACCATGGCAAACGACGTAGTGGCGGCCTCGTTGACAACGGCCGAGGGCGCAATGGGCGGGCGGAACTGGGTGTTGTTGGGGCTGAGAAGCTGGGCGAGCAGGGTGGGAACTTGGTCATTGTACCAGTCTGCGCAGGGTTAGTACGGCTGGGGCTACGACAAGGCAATGGATAGAAAACGTACCGCTCACGCTCATCAGATACTCCTCGTCGTACGTGTCCAGATTAGGGTCTGCAGGGTCATCCACAATAAGGGCGCCGCGCAGGCCATCGGCGTACTGGCCGCCATCATGCGAGTGCCACCAATACGTGCCACCGGCCTCGAGCTAGTGCGTGTTAGTCTCCATGTTTGGTATGGTACTCTGTCGAGAAGCCTACCGTGAACGCATAGGTAAAGTTCTGACCGGGAAGAATCGGACACTGTGATACGCCCGATGCGCCGTCCATGTGGGGCGTTTCAGTCATGTACATGCCGTGCCAGTGCAGACTGGTCGTCTGGTTGCCGAGGGCGTTGAAGACGTTGACGACGACGGTATCGCCAACAGATCCACGGATTGTAGGGTTTGGCCACTGGCCATTGATGCCTGCAGAGTCAGCATTAGTATAGAGAAGCAGTACTTTTGTGAGCAAAACACCAAAAACATACCGACAACGGGGCGCTGCACGCCGTTGGGCGCACGCTCAACCCAGGTGACGTCCCAGTTGTACTCGAGCACCTTTGCCAAGGCCGGCGCGGCGGCCGTCAGCATAGCAAGAAAACGCATGACAAAGACGAAAGGAGGAGAAAGAAAGAAAGAGTGTATCGAGTTGGACGACTTATAAGTGAGAAGGGGAGCAACTCCACGCAGACAAGTCTGGTTATCTTTTATTCTTCTCACGGCCAAGGACAGCAGAGCCGGCTGATCTTATACTTTTTCACTGTTGGCGTTCTGAGGTGCTTCTGTGGCTCTTGTGTGCTTCTCTTCTCTTATATGCTTCTTTATTCTTATGTGTCTCCCTACTCTTATCTGCTTCTCTATTCTTATGTAGCTCTCCCTGATACGCCTCTCGGCTGTCATACGCCTCTACCTTGGACACATCTCCAGCGTTCTCATCGGTGGCGCTGGGCTTGCAGTGCTGCAGGCGTGTCCTGTCGTCTTATTGCGCTTTGCCTGTTTCTCTCGCGTCTTATCACACTCTCCTGCACGCCAAGAAGGCGTTCTTTTCTTGTTTCTTTTATTATTTTTATTTCTTTTATTTCTTTCTGTAATTCTTCTTATTGCTACTGGCTTTGGAGGCAAGCCAGAGACCACCCGGGCAAAAGACTTGGCCTGACTGCATTAACAGTGCATATCAGGGCGTAAGCAGGCCGCATGAAAAAGAGGGAAGCAAAAGAAGAAGAAAATATCGCCAGGTGGTGCCTGCTGATCGCTTCCTCTCTGTGTCTTGTCGTCTATGGTGTTTGGGGCGTTTGGCTGTCAAGCCCTGGCTGTATCGAGTATCGTGAGGTGGATTTTGTCGTATAACCGCCCACCCATATTTGCCGTCTCAGCTTGGCGTCAGCATGTCAGCAGCAATTTCTTTTGCTTCCCTTTCATCTTGAGCGGCCCTTTTGCTTCTCCCTTGCCAGCTGTGGCTCCTTGCCTTTTCATTCTCCATATCCTGTCCTGTCCTGCCTGCCCTCCCCTGCCCTGTCCTGTCCTGCCCTGCCCTCCCCTGTACCCGACCAGCCCAAGAATTATTGCCTATATTACTGCCGCCTCCAGCGCTTCGTCCACCCACCCACTAGATATACAGACGACTACTGCTAATAGAGGCGTCAACTTATAGATTGGAGAGGCTGTATTGAGTAAGCTGTGCGGTGAGGAGTGTGTGCACACTAGTTGGGCGGAGGGAGGTGGAAATTAAAGATGTGCGGCCTGCGCTTCGTTTCCTTTTCTGTTTCCATCTTGTCTCCTTTAACTTTGCTTTGTGTAATCAAGCACCGTGCCGGCCCGACTCTTGCACCGAGCCACTTGGTCTCTCCATGTTCTTGTCCTCTCTCCATGTTCTTGTCCTCTCTCCATCTTCTCGTCCGCGTCCTCTACCACCCTCCACGTGCCCCGGTACTCTCTTCCTCTTCCTCTCTGCTGTTGCACAAGTAACTCCCGAATCAAACACCCCAAAAAAGCTTAGCGAAAAGCCTTTTCTTCCTTTTGCTCCTTTTCCTCTTCTTTGCCCCTGCCGTGCAACATCACCGCTAGGGTTGTGCTGACCCTCAGCTGACACCAATAGCTTTGGTGTGTTGCATGGCACTATTGATGCTCAGCCGGCATAAGTAGCGTGTGTGTGTAATGGTATGATTGTGTTTATATAGTGTGTGTTTGTAGTTTGGAAAGTGTGTTTATATAGCGTGTGTTTGTAGTGTGGAAAGTGTGTTCATGGATCGTGTGTGCACATAATTTCTATGCAGCGTTATATGTGTACGCGTATATGTGCTGTATACAGGGTGTATAGTTGTATCTGTACAGTATATATGTGCTGTATAGGCGCCGTTGACTGCATACAGTGTATATGTGTATAAGCACTGCTAATTGTCTACGCTGTATAAGCACCGCTAACTGCGTACAGCCGTGCCGTTAAGTCCATGGTATAGGGGTGTATGCCCTGTATATTCATATGCAGCACCCATAAGTTTTAGGATTTCAACAATCCGACCATTAAAGAACATACAACTTCTATAAAGGCCAACTACAGCACTACAAATAACTGCCTTAACTTCAAGGGTTAGGCCCGCACCTCATAGTGATTGCGCATTACTGCGCCTGTAAAAGCGTCCAAATCCATAACCTCTTAAAGAAATGAGAGTACATTGAAAAGTATCGAGGAGGAGGGGTTTTTAGTAAAAGTGCGTTGTGGGGAGTAACTCTCCTAATATTATAGAGCCGGTACTGTATCTACACACATAGACTCTGAACCCGCCCATGACAACGCTTCTACACATAGTGCTCTATGATGTAAAACTCAAACGATATCTATGCAGATGACCCAGTCAGACTCAATCCCTCACGTAGCACCATCAGACCCAGATAACACGTGCACATATAACATTCACTGATGACTGCTAACCACTGCTCAGTAGCCACCTGGAAATCGTGGCAGCTGGCACTTGGCTCTTGTGGTCATGTCGTCCAAACCAAGATGCCATTTAGCTTCCAGGCAGGCAGTCTGCCAGCCAGTCAGACAGGCCTTTTGTCACACCTGCAGTCAGCACCTCTTGCATACGTCTTGCTACTGTCTGGCTCTTGTGACTTGGTGTAATTCCATGTTTATGTCTTTGCTGCAGACTGTCAGTCTATGTACCATCACCCTCGGGTAACCTCGTATTCCCGCCGCCCTGTCGCACCAGTTCGCTCTGTGACTGTCTCTTTAGCCTTGCTTTCCGGTTCCTTTCCTCTTTCTTGATACACACTTTCCATGGTTCTTGACACACTCTCCCCCCAGACACTCTCTCCCTTCAAATACTGACTCAGTCCCTTGCCTCACAGCGAAATTTCCACCGCTGTCGCCTCAAAAGGCCCCGTCATGCCCACCCCCGTCGTCTGCACGCCGCCGCTCACCAGACCCTGCACCACCACATCGCCTGCCCACACGCCTCTCCAGCGCCCCTTGACCGCGACTGTGGCTCCGCCGGCCGCCCGAATCTTCTTTCCCGGCCCATCTCTCTTCTCCAGATCCAACTCCCCCCTCAATCGTCTCGCCTGCGCCCACCGTAAAGTAGTCGTATGCGCCGGGTGCTGGCCGCTTAATCTGCCGCACAGGCAAGTCCAGCGGCGCCGTCTCGTTCTTGAGAGTGACGCTGACAATGCCGAGGTCCATGGCCGCCGAGTCTAGCGGCGAGTCGTATGCGAGAAACGTCTGCGCCACAGCCATGGTGTTGGTTACCTGCACCGTCAGGACCAGCGGGTCGTCGGCGCTAGGCACAAGCGTGACGACGAGCGAGGATAGCGGGTGTACATCGTCGACGAGCGAGTCGGCGGTGGATGAGACAAAAGACGGAGGCGTGTCGGCCGCCATGATGGAGGCAGAGGAGAGGCCGGCGATGGCGAGCAGAGAGACGAGACGAGATGGAGCGGGCATTTGGCTTGATGAACAAGTAGATGGAACAATATGGATGTGATTCCAAGGGCAAAGAGAGCCGTGGCCTAGGGGCTTGAATCTTGACGTGTGCAGCAGCCCCCTCCCTATAAGTATCCGCTTCTCTCTGTAGGAATCTGGTCGTCTTCTTTTAGAAAGCAGGCCGTCTTCTTTTAGGAAACAGGCCGTCTTCTTTTAGGAAACAGGCCGTCTTCTTTTAGGAAACAGGCCGTCTTCTTGTTAAGAATCTGGCCGTCTCGTAGAAATCTGGCCGCCTCCCTGTAGGAATCTGGCCCCAGCGCTGCCAAGAACTCATTCATGCACCCAAACAAGAAGGTCGCCATGCAACAACACCGCCATAAAACTATACAGGCCTTCTATTCGCTGTCCAGTCAGGTGCTACGGCTTGGCATACGCTTGGCTCCTTTCCTCGTTAGATTTTGTCTTCTTTTAATAGTTCTTGGATGCTTGTTTCTGCTGGCTGTCTGTCACTATCCTATCTTGGATTTGACTCTAGCTTTGGTCTTGGCTTTGGTGGTGTGACGTCTACAGTGAGTACACAAAATTGTTACCAATCTCACCTAAAAAAAGATCATGGCAAGTTGTTGTTGCAACGTCTCAATTGACGTAAACAAGAACTTCTCAACAGAAATACTAGAACCAAATGAAAAGCTAGCACCATTGCAAAGAGCAGGTTGAAAGGAGTAGTGATGTATTGAGGTGTGGTGATGGCAGAAGAGGAAAAGAAAATAAGCTGAGGAAATTGGAAATTTAGTGGTCGTGATAATAATTTTGTGTACCCACTATACGTACTGCTCACATGCCCTGTAGTGTGCAGAATCACCTGCTAAACAAACTCTCAAATGCCCTGTATTCATTGTTCTGTGCCCACTATACAACTATGGCTATGCCCTAATTATCGTTATATCCAGCTATCGCTATCGCTATATGCAATCAATGTCCATACATTTTGCTATATCCAGTCAATACATATTGCTATATCCAGTCAATACATATTGCTATATCCAATCAATCTCCATACATATTACTATATCCAATCTAATTTACATACCCAAAATACTCGCTGCATCAATGTTGGAAATCCAGTGCGACCCGCCCGTACACCGAAATCCTCCGCCCATATTGACCCAGTCGTATCCCATCGGACACCTCCCCGCCTTCCGCAACTTCTCGGCCATCGCCATCTTTCGCTTCTTCTCCTCCTCCTCCTTAATCATCCGCTTGATAATCGCTTCATACGCCGCGCTGTCCCTCTCGCGCTGCTCTTCTGCCTGCCGCTGGAGCTTCTGCCATCTCAGCCTCCTGTTTCTCTTCCTCCTCGA
>JACYXV010000574.1:0-12832 GCA_016859225.1 Thielaviopsis cerberus | reverse complement strand
AAACACGGCCCCCAAGTTTATGGACTTATCGTATACTTTTGGCCAAGTACGTTTGAATTGAATAGAGGAATGGAGGGTGGGAGTGACATTGTGTCTTCACAACGGAGGGATAGACCAAAGTTTGTAATGTCCGTGTGTGTTGGAGGAGAGGGGGGGGTATAAGCGTACAATCAACTGCGGTAGTATCTTATAAAGAACAAGACGTACAAAACGATATGTATGCTCTCGTTGTACAGCCGATAATCTTTGTCAACTAACAGATAGATTGATAGAAATTCCAGCTAATTCTTGGTGGCGTTTTTTTCTTGTAGTCGCTACGTCAAGGAGGCAGCAATATAAAAACGTAGAATATTCTTTTTGTGCAGCTGCCAAAAATAGCTTGGCCTGGAGAAAAAAGAGTGTGCAACGTCAAAGAGGGTTATGTGGTTAGGGTTAAACCATGTTGCCTGGTATTCTTTCAGGTTTCATGGGCGTCTTTGAGGAACTCGTTCTTTCTACACCCAAATCGCCAATGAGAGTCGAGACTCTCTGGGCCTTTGTCAAGATGACGTCAAAGCATTCAAAGAAGACTGGCGATAAATTGAGCGCTCGTCAAAGAACATTCAACGCTAGTCGTTTCATCAACAGCTTACGGAATCTGTTGTGTCTTTGACAATGGTAGCAACAATATCATATAAAGTATCGCCAGATGCCGGGACTTTGAGCTTCTTCTCCCCAGTCACTCTTTCTAGGCAAACATTCACTTCGCTTTACCTTTTCTTTTCACACTCATCTTCATTTCTTCCACGCCCAGTTGCGAGCGACTGCCTGCGTGTTTCATTCTTTTCCAAAGTCTCATCTCCTGATTGCCGTTGCCTTTATCTTTCACTATCTATCTCACCATATTTGTTTTCAAAATGGCAGTTATAGTCACCCCACCGTCCAGTCTTAACAATGACTGCAAGGCTAGTGAGTTCTCCCATAGACCAGAGCAGGAGAAAACAGCTAACTGTACAGGCGCTCGCAAGTCTACCCGTCTTGTTAATGCCCGCGCTGGCGCCGGCGTTGGGAAATCTGTCAAGGCCTCCCTCAAGACCGTCGCCGCTAGGCCCCTGGTTAAGATGGGTCTGAAGCCCACGGCCCTCAAGTCCTCTTTCCTCAAGCCCACCACCACCAAGACCATTGCCAAGACCAAGACTGTCGAGAGCGGCCTGGCGCGTTTCCAGAAGCGTCTGTTCCGCGTACTGCCTGCTACCATCCACAATGCGCCAGGAATGGAGGCTGACAATGGCACGTTGCACCCACTGTACCGGTATGTTGGCAAGCCTAAGCTCGTCAACATGGACAAGCTGTGGGACAAGGATACAGGTAAGATGGCCCCGATCTACGGCCGCTGGCGCTCTGCCAAGACCATACTACCCTTCATCGAGCCCATGCCCAAAACCAAGACCGGCTTCCGCATCGACCGCGCCAAGCTCTCGTTATTTGCTAGCCAAACAATTGAGTGTCCCGTCTATGGTTGCGGCTTTCTCAGCAATATCAACAACAAGGACAAGATGTTCCAGCACCTCGACAGCTTTCACCCTGTGCGCAAGTGTGGCGCCTGTGGCGATGAAAGCTTTGGCTTCATGACTCCAACCCAGCGCCGGAACCACATGCGCACCAATCACCGGGATCTTCTTGCCAAACGTCCGTTTTCCAAGTTTCTCAAGGTTGATGCGCCGCAGCTCAAGGGCGGTGTGGCCGACTCTGGAGCTGACCGGGCATCTCAGCGTGTGTTTTCAGGTTCCACCGAGTCCGCAAATATTGCTACCATTGGCGCCTGTGCCCAGCAAGCCAAGTACCAGCGCGCCCACACCGATGAAGCCGCCTACTTCTTCTGTGACCGCTGCCAGCGCAACCACACCATACTGAGCACCAGTGCTGACCGCCAGCACCACAATGCCGTGTGCGTACCTGGTGCTCTGCCCGGCCGCAAGTGGTGCTATGGCTGCGGCGAGCAGGAGTATACTGACGCAGAGACTGCTGCGCTGCATAAGGGCACCTATCCGCATGAGTGTACCGGTGATGTTCCCAACCTGCTGGTGTGCATCAAGTGCGGCTTCAACACTGTCGGCGACCACGACTTTATGAACCACCACCTAGTCCACTGCACAGGCTACAGCGGCCAGCCGGCCCAGTTTTGCCCATACTGTGCCATCAAGTTTACCGACAACTTGACTCTTGATGCCCGCCAGAACCACATTGCCACCTGCCCGACCGGGCCGCGCAGTGATGCTAGACCTACGCCTATGAGCCTGTACCCCGAGCTGTTCAAGGGTATGCTTAGCAACCCCCGCAAGCGCACTGCCGCCGCTATGACTGGAAAAGATGGCTACGAGTCCGCACAACGCCAGAGCAAGCGTGTACAGCTCGAGCAGGCTTCTGAGCAGTGCCGCCCCGCCAAGATGTCTAAAAAGCCGTCCCGTCCTGCCACCACCATTAACGGCATGACAACGGCTTTGTATAGCCAGGACTTTGCGCTGCCTGTGCGCGGCCACCCAAAAACCAAGTCTTCTTCGCCCGAGAGTGCAACGTACGAGGCCATTTTAGCCCAGGATGCTTCTGCACCCAACGCACCCATTGGCACTGCCGGTGATCTAATGGCCACGGCTGCTGCCAGAGAAGTCGATGATACTACCTTCAACGCCCCCGCCAACCTGGCCATTGTCACCAGCATTCTGACGGCTCCATCTCCTAATGAACTGATCAACCAGGCGTCGCCCATTTCCCAGGACCCAGATTTTACCAGGGCCATGGCCAGGATGATGCCGCATTGTCTGAGCCCAAGCGTGTTCAACAACTCTCCGCCAATGATCCCGACCGATGAAGTCTTTGATACCACTGGCATTCAGGATGTCCGTACCGGTGACTCCTCCCTAAGCTTTTCCAAAATCGACGCAGATAGCATCTCCCTTTTTGAAGATCCAGAGCAGCTGCTCACGGAAAACCCAGACTTCTTTGGTCCCAGAACGCCGCTGCTGGACACCGAGTTCGCCAACGAAGTCACTATTGCAGATATCGACGAAGGAACTCTTGAGTCTTTTGCTCCGACCGACTCCGAAGTTTTGGAAATGAGCCCGGCACCCGTACTAATTTGCAGCACTATCCGTGAGCTTGACACGACGGACGTGACTAATCTAGGCTCACTAAACGAATATCTGGCTGCGGGCGGTAGTTTTTCTGATCTCGATGAAGCCATGGAAAGCGTAAGCCAGGTTCCTCCGAGCCACGACCAAGATCTGGTTCAGGCTGCCTTGAATGCCGCTTATGGCACCGTTGAGGTCCCTTTTGACAGTTGTGAGATGGCTGATTATCGTCCTAGAGATATCGCCTTCGACAACGACGATATAGCCCCTTATGTCCCTGAGGAGATTGTTTCTGACAATACCGACATGGCCTCTGCCCTCGAAGAGGTCGTTTCTCTCTCCGACATCGACATGATTTCCATAGGTCAAACTCCTGAGCTCATCATGTTTGAAGATAATAGCAAACCTATGCAGGTTTCTGACTCCCTCCATGGCAGCACCTATGGCATAGACGCTACTTCCATGAAAGAAATCGCCCAGGACCTTACCGCCGTCTATGGCTCACCCGTCACGAACAAGGCCGTCATGACTGTTGCCAGCGGTCTTTCTGGACTCCCTGTATCGACTGTTGCTGATTCTTCTGTCACCGTCCAGCCCTCTCGCACACGTGGAAAGCTCGGTGCAAAGCCTGGTATCAATGGCATCGCCAACCGCGTGACCAAAGCCACTCGTACCGCAGCTTTGAGACCCCAACGTGCTGCGCGAACTGTGGCTGCCCGGGCCTCGCACGTAGCTGCGCGCAACTTGGAGGCTAGCAAGGGCTCTTTGAAAGCTGCTGTTGCTGCTATGCGCTCTGCCAATCGCCCCCGTCGTTCTGTGGCTTTTGTTGCTGGAGATGGCTCTACCACTGCTACTGATAACGGTGAAGGACCTTGTATTCAGACTGCTCTCCACGTTGCCAAAAACACTCTCACTACTGACGACTCCATGAAGGGTATCACAACAGCCAATACCAATTTGAAAGCTACTCTGGGTACTCTGGGCAAACAATACCGCTTCATTAACAACAACGCCAAAGCTGCTGGTCTCAACCCAACTCTTTTCATGGAGGCTCCCGAAACCCAGCCCTTTTGTGGTTTTGTTGAGAGCAAACACACCAAAACAGCCGCTCGTGCATTTGCAGAGTCTGCTGCAGATCGTGTCAAGTATGTTGCTGCTTACGCCCCTTGCACCAGTGTCGATTCTGAAACAACTCTCGATCCCCCAGCCCAAACGTCTAACAACTCCATTGCCACTGAGACTCAGGGCCAGGCTCAGACCCGGAACCGTCGTGCCCCCTTCAATGGCACCATCAACATCAACGCTACTTCCGATCCCAACCGGCGTGCCCCCGAGCCCGCGTGGCCCATGAGCCCTCAGGACTTTATCGTCCACAAAGACCTGTACTGCTCCCGCTGCCTGCGCCCCATCCCTATGAAGCGCAACGGCAAGTCCAGCCACAAGGCCGGCGACCCGAGCTTTGAAGAGCAGCAGGCCATGCACGAGGACCCCAACCGCGGCTGTGGCATCCCGCATCGTATTGGCACGCCTGACCTTGATGGCGTCGGCCTTCCCAACATGAGCGGCTGGATTGACCTGTCTCGGAAGTACAACAACACGCGTCTGTCCATCATGCTGCTGCGTAACAGATTTGCCCGCGACTACCCCATGTACAAGCACACCATGTACCCGGCTGACGGCAGCGGCAACCGCGCCGCTCTGTGGGCTAACGACCCCAATCACGAGCAGTGGGCCAACGCGTGGACCATGCCGTGGCCACCATACAAGGGCGCTGGTCCGATTCCCAACTGCAACAAAGTGTCGACGGATGTGGATGCCGAGGTCCTTGGCGTTGATGACAAGGACGTCAACAGTGCTGCCAACGAGGGCTCGATCGATGAATCGTTTGTCCCGAGCGCAGGTGTAGTTGACTTTGACGACGATGCTGCTAGCACACAGATCCAGGAAGCGCTTCAGACGGGTGCGCCAACGTCTGCTTATGGTAGCGTTAGTACCAGCTATATCTCGGGGCTAACCAACAATGATGCCAACGACGAGGATTACGAGGGGAGCCTCATGACTTTTGAAGATGACGACTTGACTGAGGACGAGGACTGAGGCAACGCATAGGTAGACTAGTCATGGTTCTTTGATTAATTGCGATAGAAGTTGTGGTTTTGTTGGAGATGTGGTTTGCATTAGATGGATGTTTGGGTTCCTCATTCAATGCCTTGCTTTTCTTGTTTGTTTGTTTGTTTTTTTTTTTTTTTTGAAACTTTTCAATTTCTTTTTCCTTTGGATTTCTTGATTTCATATCCTTAGGGTTTTTACTCTCAAGGGTTTGTTAATAAACTTTGTCTTTATATGATTTGCTAGTCCTCATCTGACATCATGTCTTTGTGAAAGCCCCAACTCCAGTACTATATTAAATCATTGACGCCTGCAGGCCTTGTGAAAACAACTCTCTGTATGATAATGTACCAAATAACCCATACTAACCTTGATTAACAAACAAAACAAACAAAACTAATCTACTCAGTCTTCTTCTCTTTGGTAGCCGCTCTCTCCTGTCGCCGTTTCTTCCAGGCCTTGAGCTCTGCCATAAGTCCCATAAACAGCGCCGTGCCAATTGGCCCAAGAAGGGGCAGATAAACCGCCACCTTGTGCTCGTCGGGGAAATATAGCTGGCCCACCATACTCTTTTCAAAAAACGCCCGCTCAGCTTCAGCCTCGGCAATACGCGCGTGCTCCAGCGCCTCGGCCGTGCCCATGCTAGCACACGCCTTTTCCAGGTGAAACAGGCTCTTGGACACACCGTCGGCCACGCTCTGCGGAATGGAAATCGCCACCAGAGCCTGCGACAGACGCGCTAGCGAGCCCAAGCTCGATGACGCGTGTCTAATCAGGTCGGCAGAGCGTACGCGAGAAAGAGTTGACAGGCGCAGAGGCAGTGAGCCGCTCTGCGGTGTGCCCAGGAGAGACAACAGGTGGCCGGTAAACGTTAGCATGGGCTCCTTGAGCGTCTCGGCCGACACGCGCGTTACGCCATCCGACAGTGGTAGTAGGTATACCGAGCCCCATTTGGGAATCAGCCATGACTGTGACGTGTCCGTTTCCGAGTCTCCAATTTGCACGGTCTGGTTGCCCACGTAGATAATGAAGTTGATTGTGGGCGCCTCGCCAATGGAGGGCGACAGCGACCATTCAGCACCATTGATAAAGGACGACAACTCCTCCTTGCGCAGCACGGGCGAGTGAACGCCAGGAGAGGAGTACAGCTGCACCTGTGTATCAACAGTAAATTCGTGGATAGGCTTCAGTACCTCCAGCAACGGCTGCACGTATTCTTGAATTGCCGTATCCACATCCCACTCATTCGGCGTCGCGCCCGATGTAAACAGCGAAAACGCCAGGTGATACACCGGTGCATATTGCAGCGACCGTGTCGAGCGCTTATCCAGTAGCTCGCGCAATTGTGGCGTCAAGCCATCTCCAGCCACGCCCGACGCCGCAGCGCTAGTAGTCAGGTACGACAACACGGCGCGCTCCTCGGCAAACGTAGCCTGGAGTTCTGATGCAATATATGTAGCCAGCTGGGACTCTGAGGACCCGTGCGATGGGACAGAGCTGGGTGGATACGTAATCGACAGGACGGGGGCGTGAGTGTCGAGGTTTGCGCCGATGCCGTCGCCCGGCGTCAAATCAATGGTCAAGGCGGGGGTAGAGCTGGCGGTGGACTCGAGCTGCAAGCGCAGGTGGTGGCCAGAAAAGTCATTCATGTCATCGAGGGCGGACTGGACGAGGCGCACAAGAGTTTCGGCTTCGGCAGCAGGAATAATGCCGGGGCGAACGGAAACCTGAAGGGGGAAGACGGGATTACAGGCCTGTGTAGCGCAATGGCATTGTTAGCAAAACTTGCGGAAAGCGGCCAGAAGAAAAGCGCATACCTTGCCTTCAGCCCATTGCATCATGCTGTCTAGCGGTAATGGAGCGCGCTCGATAGTAGTTAATCTCCACCAAATTGGCACGCCGAGCAACAAGACGACGGCCCAGAATGAAAACACCACAAACATGCGTCGCCTTTGGTCAGCAACGGGTTCAGGCGGGGGCTGTTTTTCGGTTCTGCGCGAGGATGGCGATACGGGCATTTCGGAGTCCGATTCGGATTCTGACGGCGACGGCGACGGAGGCGTTACAGGGTCCTCTGGCTGCATTGCGCGAGCGGCCATGGCGGACTCTTCGGCCATGACGAGACCAATTGGGGAAAAACTGTAGAAAAAACGAAGCCCAAAGAAACAAGAAAAGGCAATGAAAAATCCAAAAGCAAGACGATGGTTTTTAACTGTAATTGAGGCTAGAAAAGGACTCTTCAAGTTGCCATCTGCTAGCCAAGTCAATGACACAAGTTAAAGCAACCCCAGGAACCAACTCTAAGAAAGCTGCAGCCAACTTGAATCCTGGCCTAGCGAACTTGAACACGATAACCTTAGAGCTGTGACCCTGACTAGGATGTTGATTCGCTTAGCTTCCACCTTTGGACGCCACAGCTAGTAGGCTGGCGGTGTGGCGCGCATCCACTGTGGAGCTGTGGGTTAACAGCATCTAAGGGTTAGCTATATTCTCTCAGCCGACAGAGATTAAGCTTTCAAGCCACAGTTGCACTCGCATGCTTTAATTAGCAAGAAAATCGTGTTCACCCAGCAAATCTACACGCGTGAAGGTTTCTCGCAGTGTGACCTGGTTGATAGAATAACCCGACTGGCTGGCTGCACCTTGTGGTCTTTAATCGTTAGCCTAGACAAAGCTCCGATGCCTGGAGCCGGCCGCTTGAAACATGCTCAGGATTCTCTGGGACGGCTGTGGCAAGAATGAATGGGTCTCTCGCTGCTGCTATACCGGTAGAGAGATGCAACCATCGCAGATTTGCAATGTGCGGAGAATAAACACAAGCGTGCGTGTGTGTGTGTATGTGTGTGCGCGCGTGCTGCCATGCAGTCAGCAGTTGATACTTTGCCATATGCTTGATTGTGCTGTGTTTGTGTGGACCCATCCTGAGGAATGGGCGTCATAGCTGACTCTAAAGGAGGCTCTTTAAATAACAAACTGATGCATACAACCTCGGCAGTTGATAAACATACAAATGGGCTTGGCAGCCCAATTTCCCCCAAAAGCAACCATTCCACAGGCGAAGCCCGCCTGAGCAAGCCAGCAATTACAGCCCCAAGCCCATTACAGCCGCCCTGAGAGCCTTGTAACCACACTCAGTCGCCCAGCTATTGGATGGTGGTTATTCTATAGCCAATAAGCCATGCCACTTCTTCCGTATCGCGGCCTTCCATTATTCAGCCAACCAGCGTTTGTGCCTTCCCTAGAATGCGAAATGAGCAATGGGCAAAAGCTAGCCGGCAAGCGGAAAGAGCAAGCTCAGCTTGGCAACTGTTACTCTACTATAACCCTTATTTCAAGCTTGCCATTAACTCCAAACCAAATTTCCTCCTCTGAATAAATCTGGAATCATGATTTTTTCTCCTAAACCATCGAATCTCTACATCAATCATCTAGTGCGACTTCGATTCCATCTCGTTCATTTGAAATCCATCACATAGAGTTGGCCCCAATCGTCATCACATTGTTATTGTAGGTTTCGACGGCTTGTGCTTGGCTACCGCCCGCTATTCAATATTCAATCGCTCGCCAACCTTTGGCCAGCGCTACTTTGTTTACACCAACGGGCCTATTTTCTACCTCAATTTCATCGCCTACACTCGGTAATAACACGCGATTCCCGATCTCCTAGACTGCCATTAGTATCACTTGGTTCGCTTCTCCTGGATCAGCAGCGTCGCATCAAAACACGGCTCGATTTCCTCGGAATTATTGACGGGGAAAAAACGACAACCACCGAATACTGCAACGCCAGCGAGAAAAAAAAAAAGGAAAAAAAAAAAGGAAACGCACGTCCAAGACTCAAAGTCCACCCAAAGTCCGCCAATCCGACAGCTCTCCCGTTCGGCTTGATCAACCGCAACTGGGCCCTTCAATCAGAACACCAGTCCCTGATTTGGCCCTATAACCGTCTTGAGTCCGTTTTAGTTGGCAATCACATTTGTTGGTTGCTACTACACGCCGCTTGAGCTGAATCGATCCTTTTGCTGTTTTGTATTGTGCTGTGCTGTATTGTGCTGTGCTGTACTGTACTGTGCTGTGCTGTACTGTGCTGTGCTGTGCTGTGCTGTGTTGTGTTGTGTTGTGTTGTGCTGTGTTGTGCTGTGCTGAGCCGGCCTGCCCGACTTGGTTCTGTGTCAATCAATAATCTTCATTTGACGGCTGTTGGCTACTGTTTTTTTGGGATTTCACAACCTCCATTATTACATCACCATGTCAGGCCCAGGTAAGCATGTCATGCGCTTCATTTTGCTTCTGCATTTACTGTAGCAAATGGCTTATAACTAACATTTAAAGTCATTACTGCGCTTACCCTGGCCGGAACGGCTGCCTACATCAACGCCAAATCCGGGCTGTGGTACGACTATCATTTGGTGAAGTCGGTGATCCCTTCGGCTCTCCGCTCCTTTATCCGCTCCAAGACCAACGGGCTCAACCAGTTTTACGTTTTGGAGCGATGGGCCAAAAACCCCTCGCGAGCGAATTTGCCCTTGATCAAGTTTGAGGGCCGCGTCTACACGTACTCACAGGTTTACTCGGCCGTTTTATCCTACGGAACCTGGCTGCACGAAATAAAGGGCGTGCAGCGTGGCGATATTGTAGCCATTGACTTTCAAAACAGCGAGACGTTTGTGTTTTTATGGTTTGGTCTTTGGTCTATTGGTGCGAAGCCGTCGTTTATCAACTACAACCTGACCAGTGAGCCGCTATCTCACTGTGTGCTAGCTTGCAAGACCAAGCTTGTCTTGATTGATCCGCACATTGAAGAAAGCTTTACGGATGCTGTGCGGAAGTCGCTATCAGGTGTCGAGCTTCTGACGGTGACACCCGACATTGACGCCAAAATTCGGTCAACTAAAGGAATTCGTTACCCTGATAAGATGCGAGATGAAGACGACATCAAAAACATTGCCATGCTCATCTACACGTCTGGAACGACTGGTTTGCCCAAGCCTGCCATTGTTTCCTGGGGCAAGGCCACTGTGTCCAGCAATTTTTGTACGCGGCTGCTAAAACTAAGTGACAAGGACGTCTTCTTTACTGTAAGTGATATATGTGCCATATATAAATACAAATGTATATGCACATATCTTTACGGACCTGCAGCAGACCCCAGCTGCTTTTCATTGCAAATGTCTCTGACTCAGCTGCTAACTGCATTCAGGCCATGCCCATGTACCACAGCTCCGCATCACTGCTAGGATTTCTCAATGTCTTGGAAGCCGGCTCCACTATTGCCCTATGCCGCAAGTTTTCTACCAAGACGTTTTGGAATGAAGTAAGGCAGACGGAAGCCACTGTGATTCATTATGTTGGTGAGACGTGTCGTTATTTGTTGGCGGCAGAGCCACAGGTTGATCCCATGACAGGCGAGTGCCTTGACCGTAAACACCGGGTCCACACGGCATTTGGCAATGGACTACGGCCAGATGTGTGGCGCAAGTTCAAGGAGCGGTTTGGCATTGACTGCATTGCGGAATGGTATGCATCGACCGAAGGGCCTTTTGCAACGTGGAACCTGTCACGCAACGAGTATACCGAGGGAGCCATTGGCCGCAACGGTTGGCTGTACAACATTTTGATGTCTCTCAATGTCCAGGTTGTCGAGGTCGACCCACTAGCCGACCAGCCATGGCGCCACCCCAAGAGTGGGCTCTGCCGCAAAGCCAAGGCCGGCACACCCGGCGAGCTTATGTTTCGGTTGCCGGCAGGCGACATTGAGTCGCGGTTCCAGGGCTACTATGGCAACGAGGGTGCCACCAACTCAAAGATTCTGCGGAGTGTGTTTAGCAAGGGTGATGCGTGGTTCCGAACCGGCGACATGGTCATCTGGGATAAGGAGGGCCGTGTCTACTTTTCGGACCGCATTGGCGACACATTTCGGTGGAAGAGCGAGAACGTTTCAACGGCCGAGGTTGGCCATACAGTAGGCCAGCACGAGCTTGTGCATGAGGCTAATGTGTATGGTGTTGAACTGCCACGCCACGACGGGCGGTGCGGCTGTGCAGCTGTGGTCTTTACGTCAGCAGTCCAGGGTGAGCCGTCAAAGGAGGTGCTCAAAAGTCTTGCTGACCACGTGACGGCGACGCTGCCCAAGTACGCACGACCAATTTTCTTGCGTGTACTTCCGGAGATGGAGGCGACGGGCACATTTAAACAGCTGAAACACAATCTGCGGTCGCAGGGCGTAGATCCTGATCAGGTTGACTCGGGGGTAGTATACTGGTTGAAAGATGATATTTACGTACCTTTTACGCGGGAAGATTGGGCCAAGATGTCGGGAGGTGGTGTGAAGCTGTGATGGATCAGCGGGAGGACTTTTGAGTTTCAGGTATAGAATAACAGTTTTGACAAGAGTAGATGGAGAGGGAATTTTTCAACGACGGCATAGCAGTGTGATAACGAAGGCAGAGCACTAAGAACAAAGGAGCCCGTATGAAGGGGAAGACAGCGTGTAGCATGAAGTGTGCTGGAGGCGTGTAACGCGAGGTGAAGTTTTGGGTGTTTGCAGGGTGTTTGTGCGCCAAGCGGGTGTAGAAAGGCGAAGCTAACGAAAGGAAGTCATTCCATGGCGTATTCAGCTATGTGTTCCCAAAGTTTCCTCTTTGTAGTAGTGAAAAAGCGAGCCAGAGTACATGAGTCATGTCAAAACAGACAGACGGTTGTGTATCTTTCTCTTTTGGGGTGCATGCATTCATGCATGCATGCATAGCAGCAGCAGGTACGCGTCACGGAAGCACTGCACTGCGGCTGTTAAACATCCAAGCGGGTTATTTTGGAGGGCGTAGGAGACACACAAGAATAAAAATGAATTTTTTTCATCGGATCCAATGCCTTTCAGGACGGCTAAGAAAGCAAATGGATAGAGTGGCGGATAGATGGAGGTTGGCGTGTGCGACATGAGCTGAAGTGGCGAAACGGAAAGGAACAGGGGGACGGGAATGCGCTATGACGGTTTTAAGTGTTCGTGGGAAGAGGCGACTGAGGTATCGCCCTGTCGCGAGATGTAGAGACGGGAAAGGATATAGAAAAGATGGTGAATGAGTACAAGAAGCGAAAGGGAACAAAGCGAGAAACAAAGAGGACAACAGTGGGCGAATAAGGTGAGGGACGGAAAAGGAAACACCCAGTGAAACCTGTTTGCTGGCATAGTTTGTACTGTGAGGGGCAGAAGAATGGAAGCAGAAAGAAGCAGTACGAGCAGACACAGCAAAGAAGGAAAGAAGTCCCATGGAGGGAAACCGTTCAAAACAGAGAATGAAAAGAAGTATAAAGGGCCCACAGCCAAGGCTGAGCTTTGCTCCTTTTCTTCACCACTCACTACACGGCTCTGCTTTCCATCTTGCTTCTCTCAACTACTGCCAAAAAGCCATCATGAAGTACCTCCTCTCAATTCTCTGGGGCTTTGCTACTCTTGCCACTGCCCAGTGCACCGCTGAGCCGGATAAACTCATCTGCTACGACTACCCCGGCGCCACTACGCAGGACCTCGACCTCAACGATGTGCGCACCATTGCCTGGTACCCCCTCTTGCTCTAGATCGGAGAATGCATTTTGTCCCATGGACTCGAAAATACTGA
>JACYXV010000572.1:0-11136 GCA_016859225.1 Thielaviopsis cerberus | reverse complement strand
ACCAGGCCCGACGACTCCCGCCGAGCACACTTGACTTCCGCCGCCCTTTTTTTTTTCGAGTTTTGTCTCTGTATTTTTTTCTCCCAAGTTATCGCAATGGCTATTCTACCTACCGAATTTGCTGTGCGGGTTCGCCAGTGTGAGTTCTTAATACTTTCCAATGGCCTTTGGCTACATCGATTTAGGTGCACTTGGCAAAGGCGCTATGCGATTAAGGCACTATGGTAGCTATTAGAGAGCCATGTTCTAACCAATTGACATTAGCGGTGAGCTGGTCTGATGCAAAGCTCCGTGTGATTCACGCCTATCGCAATTGGCTGCGCGCGGTATGTTCTTATCGTTCTGATCGTGTTCAAAGAAGCCGCGTAGACTGAGTCCCAAAGGAATATAAAGATGTAGCGTTGGGATCTGCCAGCCTCTAAAGCAACCCTTGCTTCGTCTATTATCCTTAAGTAACTACGGCGGTCGGGTGTCGCTATGCAATACATCTTGACTGGCTATTACAAGTACCGACTGTAATCTAACACCTTCATAGGCTCCCAATATCCAGTCGATGTACAACATCCCCAAAACTGTGCCCGTCATTCGGACTCGTATCCGGGAGGAATTTGAGAAGAACCGTTTCATTAACAAGATCAACCACGTTGACGTTCTGTTGACCAAGAACAACGCTGACTACCAGGTGAGTTGTTCTTTGGTATATGGACAGTTATGTTTGGGGAGCAATACTGATTTTGTCTCTAGGAAACAATGAACTTCTGGAAGCAGTCATCCCATGTCATGGCTTATTTCAAAGATGAAAACTGGCGCGCCGGTGAGCGCCTGCCGTCCAGTTTCATGTCCGGTTTTCTCCAGGTATTTGTATCTCCTATGTACAATAGAGATTCATACTAACAGTGCTTAGGGCCGCAACTAAACTTTCAACCCTTGATTCGGCAAGTACATATTAGCCCGCCTGACCAAGTCAGTCTTGTTGGCAGATTTCATGTACAATACCCACAGCGCAACAGTCACAGACCACTATTACGAGTTTCAGCCTCGGATATATCACTATAGCTACAGATAGGAATACAGTATTCAACCATTCAACCATAGAGTGTTGAGTTTGCCGTGATGTCACAGAGTCAACATAAATCAGATGAACCTCGAGTGAAACGAGCAGTACGTAAAAGAAAAAGCAAAATCCATGGCCAGTATGTATGTACGAAAGAACTATAAGAAGAAGATTGCAGAAAAAGAAAAAGAAGAACGCCTAAGCCATCGTCTCTCGTGACTTTTGTGTGTCGGTCGGTGTGTTGCTGGTGCTGGCAACATCAGTGCGCTCGAAGTTAAACAGCAGAACTTGTTGCAATCCAGCCGTGTTAGAAGGAAAACAAGGTGCAGCGCTGTCCGAGTCGTTTGTTTGGTATCTATAGTGTTGTTGTTTTTTTTTGTTGTTGTAGAAACAGGAGTTTTCACATGTCGTAGACTGGGGTTGTTCAGAGTGGCGCAGTTTACTCTCTGGTACCGGCGACCGAGGCGCTGAACTTGTCAGTCATGACGTCGCACATCTGGGCAAGGTCCTGCAGACCCTTGCGCAGAGCGTTGACGGCAAAGCCATCTATACGGTGTTAGCAAATGGGCATTTCCGCGAGTCAACACAGGTGTGGCGCACCGTAAGTTTGGATTCTGATGTTCATCTTTGGCTCCGAAGGGTGGGGAATAGTATAGGCGCAAAACTCGACATCGGGACTGAAATAGTTTGGTTAGAAAATAGGTACAAGTAACGTGATAAGAACATTATATACTCACTTCTTCATAATCACCCAGCGCAAAGCGTTACCCAGAGTGTGGCCTTCGTCGAGGAACTCAAACGAAGCAGCACGATCGTCAGAGCCGGGGAGCTAATTCACGTGTTAGATGGCTTTCAACCCAGTCGCATTTCGCCAGGGAGCCAAACTTACAATGCGAACTCTTTGGGGCAGCTCCTCCTCAGCCTCAACCTCTTCGCTCTCAACTTCCTGCGCAGGAGGGGCATCCTCCATGGTGGCGTCCTCAGACTCCATACGCTTCTCAACAGCAGACATTTTGTGGTTGTTGGGTCTTGTAAAAGAGACAAATAATTAGGCGATGTGCTGCAACTCCTTGGGTAATCGTAGTGGTTGGTGGTGGTGTTTTTCGCGTTGCGCTAATCGACTTATAAGTTGACGATGCAGGCGTTTCCAGGAAAAAAGTTTTGATAGCACCGTCATTAGCAAGTCTGATTAGCTCCGATAAGCGATAAGACTCTCAGCTGTCTCCAGCTGCTGACAGCCGTTGACCCTTGATTGAAAGTGCTAACCCTATTGATTACAGAGAAAAAAACATCAACATCATGAGATCATGAAATCACTTGAATCAAAACCATTCTTTAGATTTTCGATTGTGTTCCTGTGGATCCCAAATGAAAAATCTTTACATTTTGCCTAATCAGTGCATCCAAGAATCTACCACGTCAAATATTTCTGGCTAGAAAATCACAATTGA
The DNA here is from genome assembly GCA_016859225.1 of Thielaviopsis cerberus. NCBI lineage: Eukaryota > Fungi > Ascomycota > Sordariomycetes > Microascales > Ceratocystidaceae > Thielaviopsis > Thielaviopsis cerberus. The sequence goes on along the minus strand of JACYXV010000572.1, from coordinate 8,631 downwards.
ATTCAAGCTCTTTTGCTTACTCTACCAGGACTTTTCGATGACGTTGATCCAATATGAATGATCGACCGGGAACATGCGGTCCCAAGCTGATCACTTCCTCAAACAGCTAGTATTTCGCCTGTTCTAGGGGCTAGCTGTTGTGAGCCAAAGGACCTCCCAAAGCCTCGTCGTACTCGAGCTGGATGGTTGCTTTTTTCTTTTGTTACCAGAAGGACATCTGACAGTTCGGCTTGCCTGCGGCTGGGGCGAAGAATGGCAGTTTTTACTCATGGTAAGCGGAGGGGCAGCTGAATGAAAGCCTGCGCGCGCCGTACGGTGATGCTACCCTACTCTTGCAGCACCATACATGGCATTTTCTAATGCAGAGTAGCGGACAAATCACAGCGCGTCTTTCCTACGCACGATAAATGATAAACGGAGGGTTGATTTTCATGCTTTCAGACCGAGCGGCCGAATGGAACAATGGATGATGATGTCCAACTAGGCGGTGATACAGCGTCGCAAGGCTTACGAGAAAATATGGAAAAAGGAGGAGAAGAGCAAAATATATCCACCAGTAGTAGCAGCAGAGTAGCGCCGGCTAGAGACATTTATGATGAAAGACAGCTTTAATAACTTCAAAGCCAGCGCCGAACTTGCACTAGAATGCGGAAAGACTTGCATGCAATGTATTCTCACCGGATAGACATGTGTGCATGTATGCGCATGCTCTGTTGCACGCGGTTGCAAATACGGACACCGTATCTGTCGCTACGCGCAGCCGGAGCAAAAAGAAGGGAGTCGGAGGGTTGAGTGTGCGCCTAGCAATATGCATGTACATACCATATACACACGGCGGTTGAGCAGGAGACGGGCGGGTATAAGGCGGCGTGTCTATTCTTGGATGCATGTTTTAGTCCCGTGGGCTGCTTCAGGGCTCAAAAGCCACACCTGAACGGTATTACCAAGGAAAAGCAGTGTGAAGTAGGCTCAAGTTCTGAGTGTTCTAGTGTTCTGTGGCGCCAATGAAGCTTGATGTGAGGTGCAGAATACAAACAACTACAGAGCAGACGAAACCATAAACAAGAACAAAGAGAAACATTGGCTGCCATTTCCATTGCCGGTTATCTGGAATAATGGCATGTATAGGGGTCTGGCTGGCTACAGTAACACAAGAAACGAACGAAGCGTGGTTGGAAATACACAAACAGGCATCCAGATTGGTGAATGTCTTGGACATATCGAGATGGAATCTCTGATATCTTGCGGTCGGCAGCTGGGGGTGGGAATTAGACTGCCAGAGAAACGACACGACAAAACAAGACAAGACAAAACATAACGTATATAAGGAGGGTTTATACAAGACTACGCCAAACGACGAGAAACGAACCGGCAACTGACAGAACAGGACAGGACAAAAATGAAATTTTCCAAGTACACCCATACTTTGCACTTGTGACACCATAATGCAATAAAGCATACAAGTACGAAGTAGGCATGTAGCCGTACTGGCTGCTGCAAAGCAGGACAACAGGCAAAGGGGTGAATGAAGGGCGAGCGGTACGTACTCAAAGGAAACGGCATATACGAGAGAAGCACACGGCGCACAAGAGAAACAAGACCCAGGTAGGTGTTCGTCTTAATTCCTAGCATCGGGTCAGGCCCTGGCAAGGTCAGGTATTCTCTTAATATTGTGCAGGAAGACAGGCAGCAATGCCAGAGATAGGAAGTTGTTTTGCGTCGGGGAATAAAAGTTCCTGCTAAAAATTGCTCCTCATTAGTTTACCTGGACCTGCCACGGATTTGAGCTTGGGCATTTTTTTTTTCTTGAGGTTCTTACATTGTGATTGGAATACTTGATAGCTGACTGATTAGCCGGTTCTCTCACCTTTATGTGAGTATGATCTGGGAGTAGATAAAGACCGCTTGTACATATGGACGCAACTATACCGACTCTGTTTACAATAGCAACTCATACCAAAGATAGGACCCATAATTTCCTGTACCCTTGGGTATATAAAAATGAAAGACCCGGTTAAGGGTTGCGGTATATCAATGTGTGTGCAGGCGTTGGGCTGTGGGAGGAATAGAGGGGCATACAACCATGATTTAATCTAAGATGAGATGAGATTGCTCTTCGTTTCTTCAGCAAGGAAAGGTCCATTTGGTCTGATTTGCTGGGGAACAGACAACTACAAAAACTCCATTTGGTCTGCAGATGCCCAAAAGGTAAGCAAGCAGTAATGGTTCAGCAAAATGATACCCTGTATCTCTGGTGATTTGATTGTGTATTTTCTGGTGTGGACGAGCCGGGGCCAAATGGGCACCCTGTGTGTTTGGATCCCAGCCTGACGCGCTGGCAAAGATAATTGGTCGAGCTTAGACCGCGAATTTTTCTGTCTTTTTTATGACTTCTTCCCAGATTAACTAATATTGCGACGGTTGGCCTGAAAAAGGGTGGCTGTTGCTTATGAACTAAGCTTTGTGATATTGGATTGAGTAGAGTTGGTTGGTAATCTTTTTTTTTTTTTTTTTTTTTTTTTTTCTCGCTCTCTGAGCCAAAAAAGAAGTACATGGGTATGTCTCTAAATAGAATAGAACAGCATAGAATATTGATATACAACCCTCAAAACGGATACATCCAATACCCCCTGTCAAATATGAGAGAGAGTCAACCCTGGATTTTGAAGGCGAGGTTTTGACTTTGATAACGATCGGCGTAGAAGAGACACTATTGGAGACAAGGCTGCGAGATCTTGACTGTTTGTGGCTAAAATACAAACAATGCCCGTCAAGTCTATTCTAGCCACCGGAGAGATGCAAAACTCTCCTCAAACGATTAAGCAAGCCATCAAGCAATGCACAATTTAGGCTCGCTGATGTAGATACTCAAGTGTGAAATGCTAGCAGAAACTGAAATAATGGGCAAGAAATTGGACTTGAACGCAAGTAGAAAGAGCCCTACAGGCTTGCTATTTTACCAAAGGCCTGAAGGACGGCTGACCTGGACCCGTAGGATGAGGATAAACGAGGGGAGAGAAATCGTCTGATTATTGTAGCGACCGGGTCCTGGAACTATGGCTTCAAAGTGCAGCTGCAACTGGTGGTTAATCTGCCTACTGACTTGGGTAATTTGTCTAGGGCACTGACACGGCACTGGCCAAAATGACAATAAAAGTCCTTTCAGCCATGTCTGCGGCGTCCTTTTGCACTTCACCTCTTACTCCCCCTTCTCCGTACAACCTACAACTCCTATCTCTTTCCTGGTTGTGAAAATCATCATTCACCAGCTTCAAGCTTCATCAATCGGCACAGGGGCCGGATTAAGACTATCGTGACTTTTATAAATAGAAACAGGTGGGCTTGACATGAACATGCTGAAGGGCGATCCCCCAATAAGGGAGCGGCAAGCATTCTTTGTTTGTCTGATCGTAGGCGGGCCTTTGTATGAAAAAGTCCTTGGGCAGACGGAAGGGAGGTCGGAATGAAAGATAGGATCGAGGTGGAGATGGCCGATGGAGAAGATGACGACGCCAACAAGCTCCCAGAATGCTGGGTTGAGTTCCATCGAGAACTTTTCTACAGCCCAGAGGCATCGAATCGGCAGGGCTGGCATCGCTCTCAGCCAAGATCAAGATGAGAGCCTTCTGGAAATTCAGTACTAGCAGCTCAGACATAACAATGTTTCACAGCACCCAGTTGGTTGGCCAATCAACGAGCAAGCAGGGACGGATCCACTAATTTGTCTTCACTTTAACACAAGTGGTTTGTTTTCTGCGAGAGGCTGAAACCCTTGGGAATTTGAGAGGACAAGGCCAGCACAGTAAGGTGGGAGGGAGACTATGGGGTCTGAGGTGGGAGACTATAGGCCAAACTGGAAGAAAATATGGGCCCAAGGTGGAAGACTATAGGCGGGTGGATGGCTATGGACCAGTGCTGTAAAGCGGACAGGGCCCCGAAGGCTGTGATACAAAACACCGACTCTCTTCTTTACTGCCACCAATTCATTCCATGGATGGATAAACTCCAGCCAGCGTTGCGCTAGGAGGAAGCGAGAGCCCTGTGGCGATTAGATACCTTTCGTTTGTTTCTCCCGCCGTATCCCGTTTGGCCCAAAGAAGAATGCAAGAGACAAGAAAGGGACAAGGCAGAATTAACGCAGGCTCCCCCTCAGAATTGGGCCAGCAGAGAGCAAGCAAAGAAAAAAAAAAAAGAGAGGGCCTATAATGTAACGCTGTCAGTGCGTCATTGCTTGCTTGCAATACTGTACCAAGTTGCCATCTGATTCTTCTTGTTTATTGGCCAGCGAAATCTGGTCCAGCCCAGCTTGAAGAGCCCTGTTCTAGGGGCTGGCACGTTTCAGGTTGGTCGAAACTCTGCAGCCCTTTTTTTTTTTTTTTTTTTTTTTTTTTTTGTGATCGATTTGGGCGCACGGAATAAAATGTGTGCATGCACAGTGTCAAAAGTTATGCACAGTCCAAGCCACAACCAATGGAAAGCACCGACTGCACTGTGTGCACTGTATCCATTCTTTTGCCTCTAGAATATACACACGATGTCCAAGTTTTTACCCTATTCGGAAATGGGCGAGGGATCAAGAAGCTTCCTCGTATATGGTCGTCTGTTAAACAACCAGCGCGAAACAAATCGAGCGGAGTAAGGAAGAAAATGCGCCGACTTGAAATCATGTGTCTCGAGTCTATTTGATGTGTAGTGGTGCGAATTGACTGGTCGAAAACAAACAGTGCATATCTAATACATTTCGCGGTGGTTGGAGTAAAAGGGCCAGTAATGATACCGGTTGGGAAAGCTTCCGGGATGAGGCCGAGCCGCAGTGAGATGCATGCTAGATACTGGCTTGCTTTGCTTTGGTCTCTGTTAGCACTCTGATATTGCCCCGTCCTGGTCTTGCTAGGGTCCAAGCTCCTCCGCCTTGCTGGTAGATTTCACTTTCGTTTCAACTTGCCTTCATCTCAAATGCCTCATCTCTCATCTTGGGCGTATTACAGCCCATCAACAACTGGTTAAGCATTACCAAAGCTCTTTGCTCTTAGGAGAGGGCGCATTAGCCACCATCACTCCAGCCCTATATCAAAACCTACGACACGATAAATACGCATACTGTTAGGGTGTGACACGGCCACAGTAAAAATCGGTACCAGAACCAAAGAACAAACGCCTAATACGACGCTGAGATTCTCAGCTCTTGTCAGCTTCTCAATCGGCGTAGCTCGATATCTTGGAATCCCCAAAGTGCATACGAAAAAAAATGAAGCCCCCGCAGTCTTGACATTCCGTAGCCTGAGGTAGAGGCCTGGTGCGTTGTACCCGTAGCTGCCTTGGCCCGCGTATCATTTTCTCCTCCCATCTCACTGAGGAACGAAAAAAAAAAAGGATTGTCAAGGGTCGGACAATTACTTTCTACTGACTTCCTTTAGGCTCTGCGCGCCTTGGGATCAGGCCTCGATGCAGCCCCAGTTGCAAAGCCGGGGGAGAAGCAGGTTAGGCTAGGCTAGGCTTTGATCTTGTCTTCAAATGTCAGCATGTGCGCCAAATAGCCTGATAAAAGGTTGATTCTTCCATCTGCAAGTTGGCCGTTTGTCTATATGCATGAAGGAATATGCATGTCTGAGAAGAAAACACTGGTCTTGCTGCGCTAAAGTAGTGGCAACGTAGTGGCAGCGGAGACGTGTGGCATATCGTTTTCACAATCAAGGGAGGATGGGCCAAGTGTTTGTTCTAGACCTTCTACTCTTCATCTAGGTGGTCTTGGTTGGCAAGTGGTTGAAACATGAGGACGTTGATATAGGTCTTGATGAGCTATCAGACAGAGAGCTAAAGAACCCTCAAGGAAGGGCCTCACAGGCAATCACACAAACCGAGAAAAGCGTAATAAGCAGAGGGGAGGAAAAAGTTGAAACAATGTAAATGACATGCTCAAAGGAGGGGCTACCAAGAACAAAAAGTCAGGCCGTCATGAAACACGCAAGGCTTGGTTTTAACAAGCACCGCGCTGACTGCTGATCACGGATAAAAAGAAGGATATCAGCGGAACCCCAGGAGAGAAAAGGGCCAGGACCGTTGTTTTTGCTCTGCATCTGCGTCGACCAAAGAGGAATGCAGACGAGAAGAGGCAACAAAGCGGCCAAAGCAAGAAGGAGATGCGCAGTTTTGTTCAACTTGAACGTGAAGCTGCGCATGCTTTCTGAAATCAATGATGTCACAGAGCTAGGATGGGGGGATCGTCGCTTCCCTTCTCTATGAGCAGATGGTGCGGTAATGCCAGAACGATAAGTCATCTCTGGGATTGTGCCTTTATACTTGGGGGTTGTCATTCATGTGAATGGTCGAGACAGAAACACAAGTGGCTGCTCGCTATGGACTATGTGTGACGGCGAGGGTGAGATGGTTTATAGCTGGTGATTGTTTTTCCGTTTTTATCCATTTTTCATACTGTACTTTTTCCTTGATATTTCCTTTTGCTTCCTAGATAGACTTTTGTTGGGGCTTGGCCCTTTCCGCTAAGCACTAAGCGGTACCTTGTATCGTTTTGATGCCCTGGACGCTCTCAACTTAATTAACCCCAAACAAAATACTCGGATCCCCCTCATCGAACAAAGTGCCTTGTCGGCATTAAAACTTCTGAGGGGCACTGGCAGGAACTAAGGCCAAAGTCACCCCCTGGGATATCAAACTTCAAACTTCAGGGTGGCGAGAATCAGTTGGATTAGAGACGAAGAGAAGCGAGCACGACAGAACGGTATCTGTGAGATGGACTACAAGGGCAAAGCATTTACGCTGAGAAGCGCGAATGCGCTTCTCTGTCTCATCCGGACCTTGTGGTACTCGATGCCAGTTTCACTGTTTAGAGTTCAAGTCACAGGGCTCATCTGCAAATTGCAGTTTGTATTCTACAAGGCCGTCTTGCTGTCTACGGCATGACCGTTCCTGGCACACTTGCAGCGGCCAGTCCATTCAAGAGAGGCACAGCACATGCTCAACTTGTCTGCTTTGCAAGGGCCTGTGTTTGTGACGGTATATTCAACCCAGTGGTATAGTATGACTGGTGTTAGAGAGGGGGACGAAAAAAGTAAAAAGAGGTGGATTTTGACAGGCTGTTCTAGGAAAAACCTACATGGTCAAAGAGCCTCGTTGGTCCATTTTTGGTTCCTTGTAGATGCTACAATCAAGGTACAAAATAGAACAGAACAACCAAGGCCGGTGTGACACAATAGAGGCACTTAACAAGCCCCCCTCCAACTCCACACCACCTACCCCTTCCCGCTTATAGCCTTCTAGAGCAGCCCTGAGCAAGATCTGTTTCTATTTCAAGCTTCAAGTTCGGAGACGAAGGGGCACGGTAGCGCGGCAGCGTCATGTCCTTCCCTCATCTTTGCAGTATATGAGACGAAAGAAAACTAGGGACGGATGCAAGAGGGATACTTAGAACAAAGGGGAGATGAAGAAACGAACACCCGTACAATATGGGACAGAAAAGGGCACTGAAAAATATGACAATGGAGACCTTGGGTGACGTGGATACAAAGATGGCAGAACGAGGTGTATCCGTGGCGGGGAAAAGAGGAGGCATTGCCGGTGTCTCAACTCTATGATATGCAAAATTTCAACTTTATGCACAGGTTGGAGAACTCGTTGTTAATCCTGGTGTGTCTCGATTTAACGAGAAGCTGGGTTTTACCGTGATGGATAAGTCTAAATTGTAGTGCCTTCCCTCAGCGACGCTATAGTGATACAAATTCAGAATAGAGTGCATGTGTAAACGGAAGGAACGCTACAATGTTATCACAAGAACAGATGAAGTCTAACTGGCAAAACAAGCAGGCACTGAAAACGCAAAGTAGGAAAAAGGGAACTAAACGCTACAAACGCAGAAAAAGCAAAACGCACTAAGCCGCTCCTGCTTTGCTCCTGTCTTGCTACGATGGCAGGGAAGGAGCGAATTAGTGTTTTGGAAAAAGCATGAAGCCGCAACAGCCACGCAATTGTCCTTCCGTATAAAGCTGAGGCCAATAAGGGCCCCGCCTCTTTGATAGAGGCCTTGTAGTGGGAGCCTACAGGGCTCCATGCTCGTAATTGTTCTGTTTTGAGTCAAAAATCGGTATCAAAGACGGATAGAACAACACGACAGAACAAGTGAATTGCGGAACAACTCTGCAAAGCGAGCTCTGCGTCTGCATAACATCTGGGCTGGCTGGCGGCTACACGTATAGTGGCATTATGGAATCGTTTCCGTGCTGCTGCGATGCATCTCTTGTACAAATCGGTTTCTAGTGCTTTTATTAAGGGATATCTTCAGATTAGCAAGACTGACTATACATTGATTTCGTGGTTTATTTCCAGTTTCTTGGGAGCTTAGATAGGTGGCAAAATCACTAGATTCACGCCTGAAGTGGCCTCCTGGACCCTTGTTAAGCCAGCGGCGAATCCTCTAACCACCACCACCACAACAAATGTCGTGCTCCCCTTTGTAATGTGCTAAAACAACAACTAGCAAAGCCTGGCATAAAGATAGGACCTGGCAAACAAAAGAGAACCGGTCGGACAAGTAAATACAAGGGAAATGCAGGAAAAAAAAAAGAGCGTTTTCACATGTAAACTGTCTCGTATCTTTTTTTTTTTTTTTTTTTTTTT
>JACYXV010000571.1:0-12869 GCA_016859225.1 Thielaviopsis cerberus | reverse complement strand
CAAGACAGCCCGGCCCAGATGGGGGCAGCACGTCTTCTGCAGTACCGGCAGCATCGGCGAGGATGCATACTGTGGTGTAAGTGGCGGCGGGGAGACGGGCTTGGCCAGCAGCAACGCGGTCGAGCATTTGCAGGTCGGTAGTGGAACGGTCGGTGGAGGAGAGCACGGCGGAGAGGGAGGCTTCGTTGGCAGCCAGAGAAGGCGGCGCCAGAAGGAGAGTGCGAGACATGGTGGAGGCGGTAGCGGTAGTAGCAACAGACACAGGAGAGAAGTCGACGTCAGGCGTCAGGTCGATGGTGACAGCAGGAGGCATGTTGAGAAGGACGGTGCGCTTTATAGGAAAAATAGGTTACGGTTTATGAATGAATAAACAGAAAGAACGAAACTAGAGGAGTAACTCAGAAACCCCACAGGACGAAAGAGGCCGGACCTTCAAATACAAAGAGAAATGCAGTAGGTTAAAGTGCAAAGGTAACCACTTGAAAAAAGCTGGACTTTGATGATGAATCAAATATCCAATCCAATCAAAACTAGTCCAAATAAAAACGCAATAGTCGAATGGCGAATTATGATAGGCTAGTTCTACTTTTGGCGCATGGCAAATGGCCGATCCTGGGCTGGCCGGGATCGCTGAGAACTGACTTTTACATACAGCCAATCAGACATTGCTTACCCCCACTTGCCCTTCTAGGCCTAAGGGTTTGCGGCAGAAAGAGAACCCTTATACATCAGACCAAATTCGGAGCGAACCCTCGCTTCAATAATACACGAAACACGTTTAAGGATTCAGCTATTTCGGGAAATTCCACACCACTAATTGTACCACTATTTAATCACGGGCTTCTGTCCTTTATTTCATCCCTTCTTTTCTCTTTCTCGAACCAACTCGCCTTCCCACCAAAATGTCTGATTCCACCCTCCGCCAGCGGAAAACTGTCGATCCCGCTGCCGCCGCCGCACCGTCGTCCGATGCCGTGCCCGTGCCCGAGAGAAAGTCTGCCCGCCAGCGCATCAAAGACGAAGATTCCACGACGACGTCATCACTAATTATTGATGGTCTACGCGTGCTTACCTTTTTAATTCTTGCGTCTTGCGGCCTGAGCTATCTGACCAGCGGCGGCCGCAGTATGTTTTGGTCTACACACGCTGTACCAAAATACCTTACGACCAAGTACTGGCAGGCGCAATTTGTACGTCTTTGTCTCTCTTCCTCCTTTACTGCTCAATCTCACTATAAACTCTATTGCTAATTCCTGCTAGGCTTCACCGCTGTACCTTACTCCCGCTGAGCTCGCCACTTTCGACGGCACCGACCCCTCCAAGCCGCTGTACATCGCCATCAACGGCACCATCTACGATGTATCCGCCTCGCGCCGTATCTACGGCCCCGGTGGCTCGTACCAGTACTTTGCCGGCGCCGACTCTAGCCGGTCCTTCATCACCGGCTGCTTTGCTGAGGACCGGACGCCCGACATGCGCGGCGTTGAACAAATGTTCATCCCCCTCGACAACCCCGAAATTGACTCGCAGTACGAGCCCGACGAGCTTGAAGCCCTGCGCAAGATAGAATATGCGAACGCCGTTAAAAAGGTTGAACAGGCGCTGGCTCACTGGGCAGGCTTCTTTGCCAAGAGCGACAAGTATACGTTTATCGGATACGTCAAGCGCGAGGAAGGCTGGTTAGAAAAGATGGAACCGCGCGAGCTGTGTGCGTCGGCGCAAAAGAGCCGGCCGAAGAGACCGGCTCCGGGCCACTAAAAGATTCACAAAACAGACGCTAAATTCTCGTACATTTCTTCAATATCTAAGAAAAGCTTGTTTAACTAGAGGTAGCCCTTGCACAATATTCACATAACAGGACTCACGAGATGACTGCAATGTAATTTCAAGCAATTGATCCCAAGTATTCCATCTTCCATTTACAAACGTGATCTATTTCTTCTTTTTATACAATTAAAAATGATGTACCACATACTCCATAAACCCCGTAACGCCGGAAATCAGAATGGAAGTGTCCGTCTCGACGGTCTCCGATTTTTCCACATAAAACTCTTTGTAGACAGTAGTAGACGATGTAGGTGCGACTCACGCAGGATACAACGTCATCACCGGTGCATTTAGTCGCGCTCGGCCTTGGTCTTCTTCTTGTCCTTCTTCTCCTTCTTCTCCTTGTTCTTCTTTTCCACGTCGCCCTTGTCCTTGCGCTTCTTCTTGGGCTGCTCGTCACCCGCTGCCGCCTCCTTGTGCTTGCGTTTCTTAGGCGACGGCGCCGCCTCATCCTCAGACGTGGCGTACGTGATTCGGCCCATTTCCTCGTCATCTGCGATACCCAGCGGCCGGAAACGCATCTTGAGTCCGGTCGGCTGCGCGCGGTATGTCTTTTCCGTCGCCGTAAACGCCTGACCCGTTATACCCACCGTCTTTTGCACACGGCGCACGTTCAGCACCGCGTCAGCCCGGCGCACATCGCACTGGTACTTGTTATCGGCGAGGCCGCCCGGAATCATCAGGGCAATTTTGCGGTTTCCCGCGGTCGCGTCCACATCAATGGTGTAGTCTTCGCCGTTGTGCACAAATGACAGTGTCGTCGATGAGCTTGCATTGTAGGGAATCTCCATGGACTCAATAACTGACACAGGCACGTCGGCCGGCGCGGTAAAGTACCAAAGCTGCTTATCACCGGCGGAGGCGTCGCTAAATAGCTTAGCAATCTTTGCGCTATCAGGGTTGATCGCGGCGCTGCGGAGCAGGAACTGCGAGTCGATGACGTCCGGAGGTGCGCCGGCGGCCTTCAGGTCCTGTTCGCTGAGCTTATTCTCGTCGCTGTCATCGTTGTCGTCACCCATGGACACGTCCGAGTCCTCAGACTTTACAGATTTGCTCTCGTCGTCTTCACTACTCGACTCGTCGGAAACGTTTTCGGGCTCCTCTTTGACGATAGTGGCCGGGGGCGCATGGGCTGGCGTCGCAGCTTTTTTCGGCTCCTTCTTGACCACAACGGCGCTTTCATCTGATGAGCTATCGCTCTCAGATTCACTAGAGCTCTCTTCAGAGTCTTCTTTCTGAACTACAACCGCCGCGGGCTTAGGCAATTCTCTCTTGATCCTGGAGGGGAGCTCAGTCTTGGTGCTCTTGATCTGCTTCATCAGAGTGCTCTCGCCATCGGAATCAGAGTCGCTGGAGCTGCTGGACGATTCGGAGTCGGAGTTTTCAGCCTTGTGCGCGCTGAGAATGTTCTTGACCTTGTCCTTGGCGGCCTTTTTGGCAGCGCCAGCAGAGGTAGTAGCCTTTGCCATTGTGTCGTCGGTGAGGAAGGTCTGAATGGTCAACTCAAGCCAATGAGTCGAAGGTGTGATTTCCAGGGGAAACTCTAGGATGTATAGCAATTGGAGGTCGCGTGTGTCGAAGTGTCGAGATTTTACGTGTGTTTAGCGGCCAAGATCCACGAATTCGACGAGATATGGATGTTGTGTAGTAACAATGAAGCTTCGTCTAAGCCGAACGCAGTAGAGTGTACGTAGAGGCAGCCAAGAAATAAAGAAATAGTAAAAAACCAAGCTTCAGTAGAAACTCTCAGAGCAAAAACTCTATATAAAGACCAATAAAATTACGGGTTGAAGCCGTTCGCAAAGTGACGATAACTCGCAGCACAATATAAAAATTTATCAATTTAGCTTGCAAAAAAAAAGTTATAAGACCGCCATGTTGCACTGCAGAATCTGCTAAGTTTTGAGTTGCCTGGACGACACGCCACACGCCACATTCATCCCACTAGGTGGCGCAGGCGGTGAGATCTAGGGTTAGTTGCATGACTAGTAACCCTACTAGCTAGTATAGTTAAAGACCCTCAAATTAATTAATATTGGCGTCTTTGAACAGGTTATTTGAGACCTAAACATCTTTTAGCATATGATCCTCACAGTACTACCGAGAACAAGCCAGCTTAGCGTTGAAGACTAGAAGCAGCAAATAAAGCGACACAAACATCAATGCAATGCTATACTATGCAACATGAAGAAATAAAAACACTCAATGAAGACGACAAAGCTCCAGCTCAGAGCTCTGTCTTAGTCGAATCCTCTGCCACTTTGTCGTCAACACTGCGTACCTTTTGCGACTTTTCAAACTCCTCGTTTGAAGCCATGTACTTTTCCAGCTCCATCCACTCAACCGCAAACGCCGTTACAATTTTGGCCCAGTCATGGCATGTAGCCACGTCCAGATGCTCTCCGTCGTCATGCATCGTGTGCCACACAGCAGGGAATGGCGACGGAATGACGTGCAGCACAGGCACACCACGCACTAGGAACGGAACGTGGTCGTCAGAAATCCCGCTGGCCCCACGGAACTGCTCCGACTTTTTGCCAATGTCGGGTAAGAATGGATGGGTTGGCTTTGCTAATAGTTGGTTGAGGTTTCGTAGGCGTTGCTCAAGACGGGCCATGTTACGGTATGCCCAGTGAGTCGTTGCAAAGTATGACGGCACCGTCGGGTTGGGTGAGCCGAGGAGGTCCAAAAGAAGGAAGAGGTCAATGGCGTGAAGGGGACTGCGGTAAGTCGACAGGGCAGGGTAAGCCTGCGATTCCCAGTCCCGAGCAAGGGCCCTGTGAGTAAGTTAGTAAAAGAACTCGATAGCATACTGGATAGAACACACCTTGAGCCATAAAGCGAATCATCGTCCGTCCAGTTCACCCATGCTTCTTCGCCATCCAGCAGCAAAATTTGCACGCCCTTGTCTTCGTCCATCCCGGCATCGCCGCTCTCCTCCATGGCTTTCCACTTTGCAGTCAATGCCGCATCAATGCTCCGCGCTACATGCATTAGCATTGCACACGGCGCTGCGCTATCTGTAGCTCCTATGAACCCCTCGGGTGTGACCTTGCTGTCATAGTGCGCTACAAGCGTCAACCTGCCCACATCGCCGCCTTGGGACCACGGCGGATCCCGGGTGAAGATAAGGTTCGCAAAGGGAATATCCTTATCACCAGTGGCTGGTGTTTTGCTGGTGATGTTGTGAATGGAAATGTCCCACGCGGGTAGCGTTTGCGCAAAAAAGTCAATAAAGTGTCGTTGCGCGGCAATCTGTCCCGGTGTGCCGGGCACACGGGTAATCAGCAATGGCGCCAACAGGCCGCGCAAGTTATCAATGTCAAAGTCTGCACCAGCAGACGGCAGTTGAGTTTTCAAGGCCTCATCGCTGAGTTCCTGAAAGGCGGCAGCGATGGGCAAGCGGGAGACAGTCATGATAAGGGACCAGCACAGAGCAGTGCAGGCAATGGACGACAGAGATGGCTGGCGCTGGGATAAGAACGGAAAGGCTGACGGGAGCCCTGTGCATAAGTACGACAACATCACACTCAAAGTCTCCCTGACAAAGTGCATTCTTTTGCCAAGTGGGTAGCTTAAGAAGACCTTCTAGTAGTCGCTAGGGGCTTTGTTTACTTGTTAGTTTAATCTGCTATCTTGGATATCAGACGTAGTCATTTAGCCGGATAAGTAAACTCACCATATAGTAGATGTGCAGTACAACTGCTCCGGACTAACTATCACAGCGTCCAATCGACTAATCAACTAATACGATGTTGGTGGCTTGCACGTTGTCGCTGTCTTACCACACAATATGCAAGGCTGCTCAATGGACAGGGTATAATTTAGGGTTGATGTTATGGTGTACGAACCCTAGCACGTGAACGTCCTTTGCGCATTCATGAAGTGCCGACCAAGTGGGTCCACGGGGATTTTGTCAACGGACACTAGAGTTGAACTTGATTCGTTTTATTGCTACATCGCCAACATTAGAACCATATTCTTTTTTTGTTCTCCTGGGGTCGACCATCTATCTGTCTATTGCCTTGTAGCAGTCTACATTCACTACAATCAATAAACTGAGCGAGCTACACATTCTCCACCGACAACGCTCTCGTTACTATCAGATTCATTGCCTCCACTATGAGCGCTGATGACAAGAAACCCTACGCCACTATGTTTGGCGACGTCAAGACCGACACTCCACCTTGGTTGCATACCTCGGCCATCGTTCTGGCAGCCGCCGCAGGCCTCGGCATGGTCTTGCCGCCCCGGCGCTTCGACATGCGCTTTCTCGTGCTCAGCTCCACCTTTACTCTATCAACCAGCCAGCTAGCCTACGACTACACGGGCAAGTCGATAGTGGAGCGCTTCGGTAGCCGCATGGAGGCCCTCGGCGCTGTGGGCACGCCGCAGCTGAGCGATCGCGCACAAGAAGTTAAGCGCCTGCTGCGCGAGGAAAAAATGATGAACATGACAGAGGCAGAGCGCTTGTTGCAGCAACAAAAGGACGCGGCAAAGGAGAGGGGACTGTTTAAGAAGTTGTGGCTGGGTGATGAGGGCGAGGATTGGAAGGAGAAGCGCATGGTGGAAGATCGCAAGGCACTGGAGGACGGTAAAGGCATTTCTGGCATCATTATGGACCAGATCTCGGAGGTGTTTAACGGTAAAAATGACGGAAAGAAGGAGTAGAGGGGGGTGGTGTGTAAGTTTTAGTGATGCCTGACCATAGTTGGTCATGCCCATGTTCATGTTGGCCCAAGTCAGCGTGAACATGCTGTATAATAGTCTTTGTCAATTTACTTCCATTTTGCCGCTCAGCGGTAGACACATGATTTATATGCGTGAAAGCGAAATTATATCCTGATTATATTTGAACGTCGAGTGGACACGAAAACAAATGCTACAAATCAACGCATACCAAGCCGAAGAAAAGACAAACGCCCAACATCCGAACCACTATCTCTTGTACAATCCGCCAAGTCTCAACCCTGCTCAAGAAACAACACGTGCCGATGCAGACCGGCTGCGCTTCAACGGTCGCTCGTCGCGCGCTTTTTGCTTCTGCTTCCACTGCCACTCCAAAATCACCGGTAACAACTGCCCCATACCAAACTCGGGCCAATAGCACTTCAAAAACGCCATGTACGTGTCCTGGTGGCACTGCCAGAGCATAAAGTCGCTCAACCGCTCGACGCCGCTGGTGCGGATGAAAATATCTAGCGGCGGGTTGCTGCCCGTATACGTGTGGCTGTTAATGGTATCCTCGGTAATCGTCTCGGGGTTTGGCAAGCGGCCACGACCACGGCCACTGACCGATGGCGGCGAGTCAGGCGGAAGAGTGGTCGCCGTGGAGACGGCGTCGTCGTTATCGGAAAGCGCAGGGCTTGTGTCGCGGATTGTAGGCAGCGCGCTCTGCGCGTCTAGGTGCTTAGAGAGCACCTTTTGCGAAATGCGCGACGGCGAAAACATGGTGCTCTTTTGCATGGGCGCCAGATACTCCTGCACCGTCGACCGAACAGCCGTGGTAATCTCCTCGCGCGACGTGTACGGGAAACATATGTTTAGCACAGCCATCTTGTTGTTCTTAGTCATTTCGACAGTGCGCTCGACGACTTCCAGCACGTCGGGGCGAAGGAGGTTGCGCGGACCCAGAACGCACACCTTGGCGCCGTAGCGGTCGAGAATGTCGCCGTGGCGGCCGAGCTGCTCAAGCTTGACCTTGGCCAGTTGCATGAGGCCGTCGACCTCGTACTTGGGGCGGTTGAAGTTTTCAATGCTAAAGGCGTAGACCGTAACAACCTTGACGCCAATCTTGTAGAGTATCTCGAGGGTCTGTCGGGTACAAAGTGGTTAGTTCGCAAGCGCAACGGGTGGCTGTAGAAATACGTACCGTGGCAAGCGCCTCAAAACCATGATGGTGGCCCTCAACGGTCTCCAGACGCTGTGCCCGAGCATAGCGGCGGTTGCCGTCCATAACTATGGCAACATGTTGGGGGATCGGGCCTTGCTGGATAGCGCCGATGAGCAGCTCGTGTATTTTTCCTACGGCCCATTCAACGGGTGGCGAGCTCTTGACCCAGTGGCTCAAGTGAGTAAGATAGAGATCGGACATGGCGCTGAGTATTGCCCAAGAATTAGACTGATTGTCCGGAAATTAGAGTATCGTGTCGTCCAATGTGTTGATGTCGAGTAGAGAAACAAAAACAAGAATAAAATAGGATAAAAAATTGCACCAAAAAAACTAAACGAAATACAGTACCAGCTTTAATCCTGGACGTCAATCACATGAATATTTAAAGACACGCAGCTCCTTCGTGGCAGCATTAAACTGAGCTCAAGTACGTAGCCTTGCTGGCAGAAATTATGGGTCGTATTACAGCCTTGCTGGTAATCAATTGTCTTATTGGACTGTCCGTTGTTTTGTTCCGTATTATGGGGGTCTCTAGTAATACATACGACCTACCACCTATATTGTTGTTGTTATGGGCCAGTGCCTTTTCATAACTGACTGCTTTCTTGATTTGTTGTCAAAATGTGATGCACTTCTTTCTTTAATACTTGGCAG
Organism: Thielaviopsis cerberus; assembly: GCA_016859225.1. NCBI lineage: Eukaryota > Fungi > Ascomycota > Sordariomycetes > Microascales > Ceratocystidaceae > Thielaviopsis > Thielaviopsis cerberus. The sequence continues at coordinate 4,495 of JACYXV010000571.1, read as the reverse complement.
TGAAAAGTCCTGTATTCCCTTTCTTCTACCTTTTATTTGCGTAGACTACTAGGTCACCACCTATGTTAGCTTCGGTGCCTCCTTGGTACTTCCCATGACGCCCTCAACTAATGCAACAATCTCCTCGCCCTGCTCAGCCGTAAAACGGTTCTCCATGTCCTCAATCACAGCACTCAGAAGTGGCAGTGAAGACGGCTTGACATTGATAATCATGACAACCTCGGCCTTGGTTAGGTCATACGGCCGTAGGCCCTCAAGAAGTGCGCGAATGGTATCCGGAGTATAAGTTACGGGGCTCTGGAGCGGGTTGGGGTGAGTATCCAGGTACGTCATGAGCTGAGTCCGTTAGTTAACGATCGCAGAGGAAGACGAAGAGAAACAGACCTCGCGCACGACCGTCTCAAGGTTTGGCGGGCCGCGGCGCTTCTTCTCAGACAGGTGCTGCCACACTTCAAAGTTGCTGAGCACCGCAGACTGAGCTTCGAGAATCTTCATTTTACGCCAAGTCTTATGAAAAGAATTAGGGAAACAATGAAAATAGAAGTAAAATAAAGTTTTATGCTGAAGTTGCAAACTGTAGAGTAATGGGCTGCTTAGCAAATCATATAATAAATAATTTTCATATTTTTTTTTTAGCAGTAGTTCCTGTTTAAGCGGTGATGCAGGCTACTATACGTCAAGTGCGTATACCCGTAGATTACCCGTCAAATCCATCAGATCAATCAACCACCATTCTCCACACCCTGCGCCATCCCACCATTACTGCCATTGCTCTCCGCCGGCACAAATGGCGCCGACGCTCTACCGCCAGTATCGCGCACAATCTCCTCAACATCGGTGCTCAACTCGGGCATTGACTCGGAAATATGGTCGGCGAGAATATCGCGAAACTGCGCAAAGGCCTGCATCTTGCCGCGCATCATCTGGTTGCCACGGTGCACGAGCTCGACGAATTCGCGTGTGTAAATGTCGGGGTTGCGGCCGCCTCGACGTATTGAATCAGTTCAGGCGGTACACTAGGTAGGGATGAGGCGTTGCTAGCGGCAAACTCGTGGGCATCTTTAAGGGAAACATCGAGGGTTTTGCTACGGGTTGTTAACTAGGAAACCAACATGGGGTCGGACTAAAGGCGTACATGCTGTGAGTAAGGATATCCGCTGAAGGACGACCGCCAGCATCAAAGGTGGCCGTCACCACCATAATCTTGAACATGTCGTCAATGACATTACGAATTTGATCTACACAGTTAGCCAGAGGCAGCATTTAAAGTGTCTCGTCGCAACTGACCTTGGAGCTGCTCATGCAGATCAGCTGAAGTGGCTGCGTTCGTCATTTTGATTGCGCCTGTCCACGAAGATATCTAAGTAACGAGGCTGAGAAACTTTGAGAAGATTTGGATGATATTAAGCTTTCTTTATCAGCCTTGCCACACTTATGACGTAGGTAACGAACGTGCGCCACAGAAACTTGGTGTGGCGTCTGCCACAGTTATTCGCCCAGATAAAATCACATCGTTTTTGCGGGGCCATGGATCGCATCGTGACCAACTCAGCAACTTGACCATCATCAGTGTATACGGCGCCTGGCCGATATTCCGGTTCTTACAGTCTTGGTTTGCAGCATTGTTTTTTTCATATACCAACGTCAAGATGGTCGGGACCGGCATGATGCCGTCGATGCAGGAGTACAGCAAAGAGCAGGCACGCCTACGAGAATTGATTGAGAAGCAGCAGCAAGTTGCAAAGCGCCTAGTACGTGTCTGTCTGCGCCAACATGACTCAATCAGTACTGCTAACACGCGCATCAGGCAATGGTAGAGGAAAGCATTGCGCAAAAGGAAGCAAACTACCTCGACGCGACGCCTAACGGCAACATCATCATCGGCTTCGACTCGTACATCAAGGGCATCAACGCAGCGTCGCAACGCAAGAAGCAGAATGCGCCAGATGCAAACCGCGTGTTTTCCAGGTCATCGGTGTCGTATAGGCCAACAGCAAACGGCGTAAGTTTTTATTTTTTATGTGCAGACACGCAGACTAACACTTGATGCGCCCAGGACTCAACGCCCGGAACTGCCACGCAGTCTGGCGTCGCCACGCCGACAATGTATAAGCACGACTCTGGAAATCCAACGCCTACTTCTGCATCGACGCCAGGGCCTTCGGGCAAGGCGGGGAAGAAGAAGAAGGCTGCGCCGGTAAACGACGACGATAGCGATGTGGAGTCCGGGCAGCCAAGAAAGAGAATCAACTTTGGCGCAGGACGAAAGTAGGGTTGGGGGAAGCAGGATCAGGGGGTAGCTTTATGCCTGGAACATTGGATTGGAACACAGCACATAGAATATACCATTGTTTGATGTCATGGCTGTAGGATGTTGAACATTAAAACATGCTCTTACTATTGGATGGTGGTATCAGCAACGGCAGGCAATCCCGATATCATTGTATACCGCCAGCAAATGCTTGGTGTCCACTGGGAGCGTGCATTACATATCCATGTTTCTTGCACCATACTACGAGTACAGACTCTATTCTTTACGAAATACCGGGCTGCCTGTGATTCTATTAGGCAGGCTTGGATGGTAGCATGAGCAAATGGTGGCTACTCAACCCAAATGATGTTGCCCGGAAGAACTATCAGGTCTATCAATCAAAGATATTAGGTATCATCACACTTCATATCATCAAAGCATTCAATGAGGTTGCTGCAGAGGTGACAGCTGGAGTCGGCTGACGACAGTTGCAGGGGCCAGGGTTAGCTAAGCTAGGAAGCAGATAGTTGACGTCGGAGCTTGAAAAGGTGGGTCCGCCATGTTCTATAGCTGTTTGTTCTTCAGGAGCCGATTGGCTGCTTGACGTCGAAGCTTGTATCTCTCAACCATCACCTTTCATCTTCATCCACAAAATGGCCGACTCAGAAAAGCAAAAGCTCATCGACTTTGACGATGAAAAGCCCTCGGAACAGTCCCCTACATCGCCACAAACGCCCAAGACGCCCAAGACGCCCAAGACGCCCATGCGTCGCGGCCCGTCGCTGCTGCAAATCCCCGTCATCATGCACCTTCGTGGCCAGCGCGTGATTCTTGCTTCAGCCTCACCGCAGCGTCGCGCACTGCTCGGCCAAATCGGCCTAACCAGTCTTGAAATCCGGCCGTCGTCCAAGCCAGAAAACATTAGCAAAGCCGACCACACGCCACACGAGTATGTCAGCGAAACGGCCCGCCAAAAGGCGTTTGACGTATACCAGGCAGTGCTGGCACAAGGCGAGGCCGATCCGAGTCTGGTCGACCCCACGCTTCTGATTGCCGCCGACACGGTCATTGTGGCGCGCGACGGGCGCATTGTCGAGAAGCCGCGCAGCCAGGCAGACCACATCCGCATGCTCAAGATGCTGCGCGATACTGAGTTTCACTCGGTGCTGACGTGTGTAGTGGTCATGGCGCCGCGCGAGGATGCCCGGCATCCCGGCTACGACATGGCGGTGCACACGGAGGAGACCAAGGTATGGTTTGCATCGGAGAGCGATGGGCTGCCGGATGATGTGATTGAGGCATATGTCAAGACAGGCGAGGGCGTGGACAAGGCCGGTGGCTATGCCATCCAGGGCATGGGCGGCATGATTTTGGTAGATAAGGTGAATGGCAGTGTGGACAATGTGGTTGGGCTACCGGTGCGGAGATGTCTGGCGATGGCGGAAAAGGTGATATTCCGACAGGAGGAAGAGGAGGACGAAGAGGACGAGGAAGGCTACGAGTAGAATTGCATGAGCATTACGATCATAGAATGTATTTGAATGTATCACGTTTGTCGCTTTGTTGTTTTACTATATATGCTCATTGCTTCAATCAAATCGAAACTCAAAGCCCAAAGTGCCCAGCAGTAGACAGGTGTTCCAAACGTTTATGCATTGCTTGTGAATTGACTGGGAAGCTGTGAATAGCTTTTGAATTATACAGAGAGCGGTCCACTTTAGAGATGCAGGATAAGAAATATAATCACACAATGTTGTTCCAGACCCTAAATCTCGATTGATTAACATACCCTAGAGCTTGAGCTCTGTCCCTAACTCGCTTGTATCTGAACAACCAGCTCCTTGAATCTCGACAAGCTCTTCACTCAACTTTTTCCTCGACTTATCGCCCTCCGCCGTCATGGAACCCACAATCCGCCGAGAAAAGCACCTGTCCTACTGGAACCGCTGCTACAAGTCCTTTCTGCCCACCGCCTACACTGGTTCTGACAGCACCCGTATGACCTTTGGCTGCTTCATTCTCTCCGCCCTCGACATCCTCACCCAACCCTCAGAAATCTATCCGTCCTCCCCGCCGTTCCTTACCCCTGCCGACCGCCTCAAACATACCGCCTGGGTCCTCGCCCTGCAACACCCTCACGGCGGCTTCGCTGGCTCGCCCAATCAACTTCTGCCATACTCGTGCTGTGCCTCCTTATGTATTTTACGTCATTCCGTAAATAATAAAAATTTCTTTGAGATCTCT
>JACYXV010000570.1:0-12873 GCA_016859225.1 Thielaviopsis cerberus | reverse complement strand
CTGTTGCGGCTGCTACCGCGGCGCGAAGTGCTGGCGAAGCTGGATGTGCGGTCGCCATGGCGGGCGGCAAAGCAGCCTCGATGGAGAGCGAGGCGCGGATAGCAGGATTGTTGGGCAGAAGCTCGACGTTGGTATTGTTCTTGACCCAGGCGGCGACAGCGGCCTCAATGGGCTTCTGGATGGTGGTGGCGTCGGAAAAAGAAGAGAGCTCGACGAAGCGGCCGTTGTATTTGCGAGCGAGCGCGATGCCTTCCGAAACACTGACACTCTGGTCGTTGATTATGGGGCGCACGGGACCGGTGGTGGTGGCGACAATCACAGGAATCGGCGGGTTTTTATCCTTGGGTGAGATAGAGGCAGCAGTGGCCGAAACATCCACGTAGCGCTCGCAGATTCGGGCAACAGACTCGAGAGACTTGCGCGATTGGGACGAGTACATGATTATCAACACGTCCAGTTGCTTCAATTGACCCTCAAAGTGGTCAGGTTGGGCCAGCGGGTGGACAACCTGGCCAACCCAGCAGCGCCAGGCGTGGCAATCCAGGGTGACTGAGGTGTATGAGGGACCATCGGAAGCAGAGGAGCGGAGGGCAGGATTCTAGTCCAAAGGGTTAGTCAAGGAGGCGTGAGGCAAGAGGGAATTTTATGGAAAGTCACTCCATGGATGATGACAAGAGAGTGGAATGTAAGTGAAACAAAAAGGCAACCAAGGCAGACTTTGGGCCAAAGCTTGCAATTGGAGGGACAGGATAAAAGAAGCACAAACTTACAAAGATGGCACTGAGAAACATGTCACGAGGAGTTTCACCGTACGTCGACACAACGCCCACAAAAGGGACCTTGTGGCGAATCTGGTCTAACGGGTCCATGGTCGAAGAGGCTGACGATGAAGTGGCAGCACGTCCAAACGGGGACGGGCGGTGTTCAGACTGGAAAAAGATTTGAGAAGAGCGCTTGGTGGACTTTGGCGCTCTATTTTGCTTGAAGATTGAGGTGCTGTCGGTAGACCAGCTTCTAGAGTGAGGCATAGGAAATGTCGTCGGAGCAAGAAGCGGGAGAGAAAAAAGATGAGCGATTGTAGATGGCTTCAAAGGCCATGGCGGTGCAAAGCACAAATCTTGGGACACGGATACTGCCAATGAAATAGCAATATCAAGAAATGTCGACGAGCTGAAGCAATCAATATATGGTGCGAGAAAAACCTTATTCGGTCAAGTGGATTTGGTGGTTGTTGCTGCAAGCGAGAAGGGCAGAATGGGGTCAGCGTCGAGAAGTAAGTCGCGGTAAAAGAAGCAATTGGAAGGTTGCGAGTAAAGACTGGATGGAATAACAGATGTGAGAAGATGCGGGATATAAAAAGCGACCAAGAATAAAAAAGACACTCGAAAAAGGAAGAAAGACAAGCTAGCTTCAACAAGACTCACAAAACGAATAAAACTTAATGCGACAGGAGATCCGGCCGACTTATTATATAATGTATCTAAATAGGCTTTCATGGTTACAAGCCCAAGAGCCAAGGAGAGGAAACAAGACAAGACGATGGCGCTGAGCAGCAGGGCCTTGATAAGATTTTGGTGCTTCTGGTGGTTAAGCGACGCTACATAGATAAAAAGAGGTAAAGTCAGGGAAGGGAATGAGGGGGGGTGTGTTTTCCATTTCGCACGCCCACCACCAAACCTGGCATAAAAAAAAAAAAGGGACTGTTAGTTGTAGGTGATCCTAGCACCGGGTCGAATACTGTGTTTATGTTGATGAACCAAGTCGAGTTTTTGTCTCTTACCTGTCGATTTTTTCTTGTTCTTTGTCTTGATTGTTCAGCTCATCACACTCCCATTGCTAAGCCAACGGGCTCTGCCTAGCCACAGGTTGCAGTTTCCTCGCGTCGGCCATCCTATCTCGATTATCCTCCTCTCGTTTTCCTGTTCATGGCTTCGTTGATGGAACGGTCAGGGCATCGGCACACTTAACAGCAGCAATATCAGCCATGAGCAAAAGACAGGACGAGTTCCGTTGCATAGCAGTGGGAGGAGTCGTGTAAAAGAATGGAAGCGAGCAAAGATCGAAGAGCAGAAACGGCGTGGCAAAAAGGGATCTCGGGGCTTGTTCATGTTACCACTAGCCATGCTCTTCTACCCTGTCCTAATCCCGCCTTGTTGATTTGTCCTTCGTCCTGTCCTAGCCAAACACCCCGGCGGGGCAGAGAAGCTAAACGGCCATACATGGCAAGCCAAGCTAGCTTAGCCAAGGAGCCAAATTTTGGTGATATTGGGCCTATTCCTTTGGAAAGGGTCTTCTTTTGGAATAGTAAGAAAGCATGGCTTAGGGATATCGATGACCGGGGACTCTGGGCTCTTAGCGCAGGCATGCGGCAACCGCTTCGTATCGGGTATAAGACAAGACATGGGCAAACCCGAACAAAACGACTGAAAGAAAAAGGGAGTGCTGCTATGCACGAGAAATAATCAACAAATACCTTACCGTCCTTGTGCACATGTAGATGTTTTGCTTTCAGCAGGTAGTCAGCATGTTGGATGCAGGAGAAGACACATCTTGAAGCACGCACATAGCACGGAGTACATGTATCCTTGCTTGCGTTGCGAGGTGGGAGTAAATAGGGCGAAATCAAAATTTGGTTGGAGGTCAAGCATCAAAAATTGCAAGGCTTCGTTTCTGTGCGGTGTTGTGTGGGTCAGGGTTCGGAGTTTTGTAAACAACAATAACCCTACCAATAGAATGGGGGTACGATTGTACTGAATCAAGACCCACACACAGATTTGGTATTATGGCAAGAAGTTGAGAGTCGGCGACGACAAAAAAGGCGGGTGTTAGTGTACATTGGCCATAGTGCGGTGTAGCTCAGTGTAGTGCGGCGTGCGTGCGGTTCTTCCTTGCGTAGGAGAGTAAAGCTGAAAACCCATTTATATTACCAGCCGGCTTCAGGACCTCGGAGTTCACAGAAGCCGAAACCAAAAGTGCAACCTTGGGAGCTCCGGCCAAGCATTTGCTTGCGCATTGTACTTTGTTGATTTAATTTGAAAAATTATAGCATTTTAGGTGCCATTTTGCTATTTGCCATTTACCGCGGCTATTTTTTTCTTTTATAGACTTTCATAATTTTTATTTCCTTGAGTTTTACCAACCACCAAGTCAATTTCGTCCTCTTCAAGAACTTGGACAACGGAAGAAAAATAAAACCCCTTCAGCCGCGTCCTTCAGCCGCATGATCCGCTCCATACTAGTCAGCGAACTAACATGAGCCTTGGCCAGACAACCTTTGATACAAAAGAATACAAAGTGTGGCAGAAGAGACTGTTCTTTTGTAATGCTTCCCAGGCTCATAAGATTGTGTAGATGCAAAAGACAATTTCTTAGCCCATACAATACCTTACAGCAAATACGCAAAAGGACGGGGTGGCGGCACATGCAAATCATCAGCCAGGACTGCCGCCATGCCATCTGCTGGCCCAATCTAACCTTGCGTTGACTCTGACTTGATGGTCTTGTCTTGTCTCGTCTCGGGCATGCTTCTTCTTGGGCTTGTGCATGTTTCTCTAGACCTTGTTGCAGCTCTTTTTTGTTTTCTCATTTCTCGAGAACCTCGTTTAACACAGGTTGTGCCTTGGGGGGGCCTGGAACTTTCCATATTGATGTTCATGGCCCAGTGCTCGAGTTTTGTAGCAAAGGGATGAAGAACGCGTCTGGGTGAGCAGTATGGTCGTATTTCGTTCTCCGCAGACAGGGAAGAGAAAAGGCCTTTGGTAGAAAGGATCTTGCTGCAAGATTTGGGCCAGACAACTTGTTTATTTTGATCGTGATAAGATCGGACAACACAGAGCCCCTAGTAGTTGTTGGTGGAGAGTATCCGACACAAGACCCCAAAGCAAGTCAAGCTCAAGCCTCCGAGGTGGCGATGTTGTACACTACCGGCCCAGGACATTTGGCAAAGAGAAACAAACAAGCCAACGATGTTTTAAGCCGCATAGTGGTTGATCAACCTAGATTCGCTAGTTCTTCATGCTAAGCAGCAGTAGCTGGAGCGCTGTTAGCCCAAGGCGCTTGGTTTCTGGGTTCATCCCCGTGGGCTGTCAAGTTTTGTATGCATTATTTGACCATCTTGTGTTTTGTGATTGGCCATAAGAATAAGAGTATGAAGACAAAGAGCCCTAATAATTTTCTTATTTGAAGAAAGTCGAATCCTGTAGTATTAAGTCGACGTTAAAAGATTTTTTTATCCTTACAGCTTCGTTTCTTGGGATCAAGGCGGCCTCCGATGCAGGGCAAAAAGAGGAAAAGAAACAGAAAAAGAAAAAGACAGGTTAACGGGGTTTCGGACTCAAAACAAGACGGCCCAAAAGTAACTATACAACATGGGGCACACTTATTAGATCTGCAGTATTTCTCCATTACACACTTCGTACCATGCCCCACTTTTACGTGCCCTTTAGGGCTAGCCGCTTTTTGAGGGTTAGGAGAAGAAGCTTTTCCTCCATGTATCATGATGGGTCGCGTGCCTATACTATTTCTTTTTTCCTCTCACAACGTTGGATGAAATATTGCTGCTAATTTCTGGACCTCTGGCTTTGGCGAATTACGCGATGGCTTGGGGACGCGGACGACTGGATATCTCAACTGCACTACACATGAGCACAAGAAGTATAAAAATATGAATCTGCTGACTATAAGCCAGAATTGGGCTTGCAGGGCTTATATTTCTGGCGTCTATATATCTGTAATCTATTTCCATGGGTGCTTGCAAGCTTTCTACCTTAAAAATCCCACTACTAAACAAGGTGTGATTTGGATCAAGCAAAGCCGTTCCAAAGTTAGATCTTTTGTTTCGTGGCTGTTCTCTCGCTCCCGTTCTACTCAGATACCATGCATGCAGTCTGTCAGTGTGTGGCTTATTCCCCTTTTGCTAGTGCTTATTCTAACAGCCTGGGAGGTTTCTCTTGGTTACATAGTTGTGACAGAAGACAGAAAGATGGGCCGCAGGAATATATGGTTTAATGGTGTGAAATGTGACGGAAACTGATAAAACCAAAGCTAGAATGTAAGAAGCAAGAGAAAAAAGAAACCGCGGGTGCTGAAAAGACCAATATAGACATTTGCATGCAACAGACAAGAATGGATATAGATTTGGATGTGTTTCCTTTTTGTTGTTTGGCTAAGCTGAGGGAATATGATAACTCACATGGTTTGGTTGGCGGTGCCCCCTCTTTGTGCGTGGCTAGTAATTGTGATTGTGATTGCTTTTTCCATGTCGAGGACAAGCCATACTGATCTCGGTTGGACGACTTCCCTGATATTGCCACTGGCGTTGTAGTGCTAAGAACAGATGCAGGCTGTCACCGTCGTTGCAGAGAAAAGTGCGTGCGTGCGTGCGTGCGTGCGTGAGTGAGATATTTTGGAGAAGACAGCCAGAAGCGGAAGAGAACGCCGAACCAAGCCACACCTGAAAGGTACATGGAATCTGTAGTGTTGAGCGGGGTTGGAGATGGCTATGGTGAGTGCTACGGTGTAGATGGCGATGGCGATGGCTATGGCTATGGTGATGGATACAATGTAGATAATGGAGATGTGACAGAGAAAGAAATACAGGGGAAAGAAACACAAGTCAACACTAAACATATGTTTGTCTGACAGGCCTGAGGGGATGCAGACGGGTAGTGATTTGGTGGGCATGTACAGACAGCAGACAGATGTTTGCCTGTTGCATGAGTTGGTCTGTGAGAATGTGCACCAAAGGGGAAAGATGCCGTGAGCAGAGATGCGGAGAATTAAAAGCAGCAGGCTCGCACAAGTAAAAACACCGAGACAGGGCAAACTGACAGAAGGTAGAAGAGGTTTAATTTTACAGTGCACAGTTGACTTGTGCGTTATGCAAGAGGGTGAGCATAAAGGAAAGAGAATGGAAAGAAAAGCTGAGAACAATAGCAAAAGCTGATGTTGAGAAGGAATCAAGCAAAGGACCTCGACCGACGATACAATATAAAAATTACAAGGTCCGCTTACTGCTAGCGCCAGCTGAACCAGCAAATGAGGAGTGAGCTGTAGACAATGGGTTTGACAGGGTATGATGTATGCACATTGTTTAATTGTTGAGCCTGTCAGATGGGGGTGTATGTTTGGGTTACTCTCTTCTACAAGCGGGTTTGAAATGAAATAGGCCAACGGCATATGCTGTAGAGAAGCACAAGAGAAAAGAGACCGACACGGACGCGGACAATAATGCACATCAAGACGACGCAAATACAACCTGGATAATGAGAGGTAAAGAAGAAATAGTCCGAGAGTAAAAGCGACCAGGCAGGGAAGATCCGGCAAATGGCTCGCTGTGAATGGCCAGCTTTACGGTTTGGAGATTTGACTCGCGAAAAGAACGTCTTGGATGGCTTGTTTAGTTATGTAATAAGCTTGTCATGCCAAAATGGCCAAGCCAAGCGCAAGTCGCGGAATGCCAGGACAGGAAAGTCGCTTACAGGACAAGTTTTGCAATGTGTTGGCAGAGCTTTGAACCTAGGCTTGGAAGCGTGCGGAATGGATAACGGAAATAGGCAGCTGGAGAAGACGGGTCTGTACATGTAGCGTTTGGCTTCTTGTAACGAAGTAGTTTGGGGTTGGCGATGTTTAAGGATGTTGGTTTATTTTTTTTGTTATTTTTTTTTGTTATTTTTATTTTTTTTTTTTTTCATTGAAGTTTGGCCAATACCCTAACCCTAGAAAAGGTCTAGACCCGCACTACTTTTGGGTGGTGCCTAGCCAAAAACCACAATGGACAGACGATGAGACGATGAGACGACAACCCCATGGGCCGATGTCTAGCATTGTAGCGGGTCCTTGACAAGCGCGATGGCCTAGCCCGGGCGAATTCTCGTTTGTTATGTTGTCGTTGCTAGCGCTGCTTAAGCGGACAGGTCCCTAGCTCGCGCTATTGTCCTAAAAACAAAGTATAGAGAGACACATAGAAAAGGGAGGGCGGAGGAAGAAGCGAGAGAGCGCATATGCAAGCATAGAGAAGAAGAAAAGCCTTGTTTACACTGCGCTGCCATGCATTGGAATGCACGCCTCGCCTTGCTCTTCCCTCGGACATGCTTAGCCGACGCCGCTGGGCTCATCTTTGCGTTCGAAACGAGAACACGACTATCTTGACAAGCTTCATCTGTCTCACACCAGAGAAGAGGGAGAGTTTTCCAGCCAGGGAGGCAAAGAGATGAAAGAGACAAGATGGGCTATCATGATATGGAGGTCTAAACTCCCATCGCCTGGACATGGATGTTCTAACCTCCCATCCTGGGCCTCAGACGTGACCCGAACTTGCCGATCGGCGGTAAACGCAAGTCCGGCAAGGACAAAACAGACACGCAGAAAGAAGGGGAAAAGAAAAGCACAGGCAATTGGAGGAAAGGGAAAGAAGAATGCGACAGAGGAGCTTTGATAGTGACTCTTTATGCGTGTTGAATCAAACTTGATGAACCAAGGTAACTGTCGGAAACAAGCAAGAGAACTGAATGGACGGGAGCTGGAAAAAAAAAGAGAAACGAGGAGAAAATAGACTTGGTCTGGTCTGGGCGCGCAGTTTGGCTCAAGATGAATAGAGACTGGCCTGGTCTGCAGTTTGGCTCAAAGTGTATATCAAAACGACACCCCACAGCCAAGTTGGAACAACAGAGAAAGGTAAATTCCTGTCTTCATGCTTGCAACCAAGATATCACCGTGTTGGGGACTAAAGCGTCTAGCTAGCGATTTAGGAGAGAGACGGAAACCAGTAGCCCTGAATGAGGCCACCTCTGTGAAGACACACCGTAGATGGAGAAATGTGGCGGTTTGTTGTGTCGTGTTGTTTCTGCGTCTACATGAATTATCTAGCTGCATGCAGCCGTTGTTTTTATTTTTTTGGGGAGGGGGGGCTGCGGGCAAAGAGCATGAACCCCTGCCGCAATGCAAGTCTCGGAGCTAAAGACATGCTGTATTGCTTGGGATAAGTGTACATCAAACACGTCTGTTGAACCTTTGTGGCTATTTCAGACTACTACGGAGATGGCAATAGATTATTATGGAGATGTTGACAGACTACGCAGATGCTGACGGACCACTACACACAGATACAGATGCTTGCAGGCCACTACAACGCAGCTGTTACAATGGAAATTCCAACCGCGTCATGTGCCCCGTTTGATGAGATTCCCATCCGATGATTTTGCTACAACTATAGACTTGTAGCATGACAGTCTCGATTGAATCGAGTTACATGAACCGAGCTGAGCCGTACGGTTCTGGGCTTTTCATCTCTTCTTTTTAATATTCAAGTCTTTTCAAACGTCAGTCAGCGTGGCATGCCCATTTCAAACCATTTCCAAGGGCTTTGTTTTAGGTTCCATCCAGGCCCCATGTTTACATTTGCATAATGGTAGAGCACAGTGAACGGGTTATAGCAGTAGGGGCACAGTATGGTATAGCGGTAGGGCACAGCATGGTATAGCGGTAGGGCACAGCATGGTATAGCAGTAGGGCACAGTATGTATGGCCAGCAAAGGCGCAGTACGTTACAACAAGTAGTAAAAGCACAGTGCGGCAAACAGAACAGTAAGCACAAACAACACAGTGCCGTAAAAGTAAACAAAACAGCAAAGACACTGTATTATTCAGTGCGATCTGACAACGTCTCGAGTTCTCTCCTTTAGTGCTGTGCCTTTTAGAACAGCACACCTACTTTCAGCGTGTTTTAAAAGCCGGAATGATCAGCATCTTTTTTCCCTTGGCACTCACTAGGTACGAGGCATGCGACCAGGGCGTCGAAAAAATAGACGCGAGAAAACCGACGCAATATTGAAGCTCGCAATTTAGGGCTCACGATGTTGGTGTGCTGGTGTGTTGGTGTGTTGGTGGTGAGGTTAAAGGCCAAAGGCCAGCTGGCTGACCACCTTGAGAAAACAACCCCAACATGGTCTGATTGAAGCAGAGACAGAGCAAGGACGCAAGGGACACATTGTTACTGGCCGTATCGCCCACACACAGGCGAAGCGATGCAAGTAGTAAGTGAATGGGCAGGCTAGTAGATTCTTTGGAGTTGAGAGGACTGGATGGAGCCGGTCGTCCGCTTACGTTCGGCTGCCAAAGGCCGAAAGACCCAGAAACGGCCATGTTATTCACAAAGTTGGTTTGGAACTTGGTAGGGTACAGGCATATGCGTGCGTCTTGTTGTTGGGTTGAATGGAGGCGCGTCTTTTAGATAGGAGAAAATACCCAAAGCAGCAACACGCACGAGCAAAACAACCAAAGCTGAAAGGAGAGAGCTGATATTGCTTTCTACGCGAGTGAAAAGAGATGAGAGAACAGGAACTTGTTAATAGTTAAGTCAGCAGGTCTGATTTCCTTTGAATGGAGAGAAGAGAAAAGTGCCATCTTTGTCTAAGCCTTGGCTAGAGGTGGGAGTTTTTTTTATTTTTTTATTTCATTATTCATAATTACTTCCTCTCTCTCTCTCTCCCTCTCTCTATAATAAATGAATAAAAAAAAACAGCTACAATTAAGACCAAACAAGCCGTAAACTCGCTGACCGCAACGCTGCACGCATGTGTTGCTCTAGCTCTTCTTACACTACTACACTACGCACTACGGCTCCCACAGTATTGACCTTGGTTTGAGGGGAATTACTACCACATGCGAGTTCAACCTCTCCATATCAAGCCAGTTACAATATTGTGTAGCATCAGGCCTGCCAGCAGTTCATTCGCTGTGTGCGTGGAAACAGAAATGCACGAAATTCTCTCTGGCGAGCGGCTTTGCTGCCCAACTTCACTATGTGCCTGCGAGCTGCCTCATTATTAAACCAACGTGTCATATTCTACCGAGACAAATGGTTGCTTGGCCGACAGTATTTGCTTTTTTTGCCTTGATGTTTGACAACTCACCTTCCAGCCCCAATATATAGCTCCGGCGTGGGCGACGGCTTGGTGCGTGGTGCTGATTACATCCAACACGCCTCGTATTTCTACTTTCTTATACAAGAAAACGGAAGAAGAAAAGCTTGTCTTATAGTGAAACCTAGAGGGAGAGTGGAAAACGCAAGGGTACAACTTACACGTCAAGTCCCAAATTGGTCGAGGCTTGCCTCATGCCTGGTTCTAGGGGACCGTTCACTCGGCCAGGCCGGGCCGGGGGGGCTTGATGAGGGGAAGACGAAATTTAAGTTCGGATAAACAAGTCTGCCGCCGAGGCTTGGGTGCACGAGCAAAGAGGTGTGGCTGGCTGGGTGGCTCGCTAGAGGGCGTTATTCACGGCTGAAAAAGGACGGCGCAGGCAGCTTTTGAATATCTGCTTGGAATGTATTGGACCAGAAGGGCCACACCAAGAGAAAAAGGTGGTATCAGCAGACGGCAGATGGCATATACAGAACTAGCTGCCATCTTTGCATTGCTGTTGTTGATCGGCCTCGCTTGCCTGTGGGCGCGGGACTCTGCTTAGAAGTTGGGTGGCTGCATGGCCATGTTCGTTGCTAACCCTTACCACAACCCTACACAAGTTACATGATACGAAACGGAGTAGAAGTTGAACACACAACTGCCTACCAGGGATTTGTCAGACAGAACCAACCTAAAGACAAAAGGCTGGGGTTCATTAGTTCAGGCACAGCCCGAGTGGATTTGCGTTACCGGGACAAAAAGGGTAGCTCCTTGCCTTGTGGTCTATCTAACCTGATTTGTCTATACCAATATATATGCGCTCCTTTTCATGTTCTATATTGATCTTGAACAGTGTATATATTTTCACAAGTCTTGTTCACGGACTCCCAGCGGCTGAAGGTCGAGAGGGGACAAAAGAAGAGCAAAAAAAAAATAAACAAAAAAAAAAAAAACATACAAGAGGGGGGAGAGGAGAGCCGTAAGCGGCGAGCGGTGTGTTAGTGGATATATGTAGTTTACTTTTGGCTGCTGGACTTGACTCCGTGTTGCAGTACGCTGTAGGAAAAAAAAAATGCAGCATGCAGATATACAATGTATAATGTATGCACGCACATAGTTGGTGCATGCTTGCATATGCACCGGCTGCAGGTAGCATGCAAGCACATACATATGCGAGTCTAGCAACAGTAGCATTTTACATGCATGTCTTTGTTTGGTGTCGAGCCAAGTTCGAGTTCAAGTTGGAATCAAAACAAAACAAAACAAACAACAGCAGTTCCAGCTCGGTAGGCTTCCATCTTCCATCCAAATGGGTCTGGTTTGACTAGGAATTCCCGGCTCGTCTTGCTGTCCATACTCACATTTACCCTCGTACCTATACGTACAAAGCATGCTGTACCGGCGACCTCGACCTGGTAAAGCATTATCCCAGTCATGCGGCTTTTATGTTACTGGCCCACGGTTGCCATCAAACCAAGCCCGTCCTTGGTCGAGCAGCTTTGAAGCTTAGCCAGCTGGCGTTGGGTGGCCAAGTTAAGTTTTTCTGACCTTGTCGACTGGCTTTGCTTGTGTCGGGCAAGATTTGAAAAGCCGCAGCGGCGATCAACGGGATAAGCAGGCAGAAATGAAGAATGGGCCTACCAGAGTAGAGAAGAGGCTTGGACGGGGGTTGGTCGGATAGACTACGGAGTTGGCTTAGTGGGTTTGATGAAGAAACTGCCTATCAGGACCATGTTTTCAAGCCGCAGCACACTCGACGGGACAAGGAGATGGCGGCTTCTTGTAGGGACAACATGGAGCAAAACGAGACTAGAGGGGAGAGGGGCAAGTTGAGTAGACAGGAAAGCTTGACACGGGTCCAATTCGGGGTTATCGGATCTCTCTTTCTCTCTTTTTCCTATAACCTGTGCTGATGCACATTGTCCGCTTCTGACAGCCTTTGTGCCTCTTGAGGGAAGAGAACAGCGAACATCCCAGTTGACATGGGGGGTGTGCGCTGTTTTTTTTTTTGTTTCTCTGATTGTAAGAGAGCTACTAGAGGGTTAGTGGAAGAGGGAGATGGGGTTTTGGTCAGGCGGCGAATTTGCTTTCCGTGGCTCCCGTCTTATGGTCTTTGGGGGGGGGGGAGAGGGAGGAGAGAGAGAGAGAGAGAGAGAGAGAGAGAGATGCGTGTTTGTAATGAGAAGGAAAAGAATAGAAGAAAAAGGATAGAAGAAAAAGAATAAAGAAAATATAAGGAAAAGAAAAGAAGAAAAAGAATAGAAGAAAAATACCTTAAGCCCGTTTCGGGTCCGAGGAAGCCTCAAAACTAACTGGGCGCCGAGTGGAGAAGCAATGAACATGCGGAGTCAAGCCAAGTCAAGTAAGACTGAGGCGCTTAATTGAGTCTTGAGCTTTTCGCAACTCCGCTTTGTGTTGTTTTACGATCCCTTGAGTATTGAGTGGTGCTACTCGATACGGCTACATCGCCTTGAGCTTGAAGACAAACGGCTACAGCTTGAGAGACGCGGACAAACAACGAAGCGCCTACAGCTTAAAAGACAAGCGGACAGTCAATGAAACGACTACAACAAATAGCTTCAAACCTATAAAGTAAACGGCTACAATAGCTTAGGTCGCTGGCGTGAGAGAAGGTGAAAAGGAATTGGAAATGCATTGCATTAGGTGTTGGGTGGACCTTGCAGCACAACTAAACAGTGACAATAAACAAACAGACAAGGAAGAAGAAAAAGAGAGAGGCTACGGCCCTGTTAAATGAATGGATGGATGGCCATGCAGCCTGGTATATTAATAACCGCCCACGGTTAACCGAGCTGAAGGGAAGAGGAAGCAGGAAGAGTAACCCACATGAGGATGATGGGCTCTGTCTTTATTTGTGTCTGATGGTATCTTGAGAGTGCTAGACATGTTATCATGATGTTCCTCTACGCCGATACACAGTGCTCGCCTTTTTTTTTTTTTTTTTTTTTTT
>JACYXV010000569.1:0-12890 GCA_016859225.1 Thielaviopsis cerberus | reverse complement strand
CTCGCTAGCCTTGCGGCGGGCGTTAAGCTTGTTGTAGTAGACGCACTGCGAAATGAGAATCAGGTCGGCAAAGCAAAAGTAAGTAGCCAGCGCCATTGCCGTCGGCGCAAGTCCTGTTAATAAAGCGCCTATAGAATGCGGGGAAGACTCGTTAGCGGCCGGATAGTCTGGAGATGGAGCTGAAGAAGGAAGCGGGGTGTCGAGAAAGGGCAATCAAATAAAACTAACCAGAGAGGTTTGTAATGTCGCCAAACAGCCAAATAATCAAAAAGGCCATCGACAGGCCGTCGGCGCTCTGGGCTCTGTAATTGGCGATAAGCTGCGGTGTCTAATGGAGATAAGCGATTAGTGGTATGCAGGCACAAGCAGGCGATGATTAAGAGAAACTCACCAGCAAGCAGATCCAGGCAGTCAGACTGATGCTGCCAAAGATACCAGACATGGCGCTTCCAAGATCCTGGCCCGAAGCCACAGCGATGGCCGACGCTACTAACGAAGCCATGACGATGGTGTAGAAGTGCTGTGATTGTGTAAGAGATGCAGTACCGAGACGATAAGGGCCGAGATGCGATAAGATAGGCAAAGAAGCGCTGGACAGGAAACAAAGCCGTCAAGAAATGATTATAGATGAGGTAAATGAAAATGAAGAAACTAAAGGAAATGCTAAAACTGGATGAGCGGCTGATTAAATATCTCGACAAAAAAGCTCATTCAATTAAGAAGAAAAAAAAAAAAAAACTATTTTAATCTGCAAAGAAAGCCGCGACATTTGTCGGTGGCCGTTAGCAAGAGAAAAGGGCTTATCATCAGTGCACAGCCAATCACGGTGCAGCGATATGGGTAGCAGCAGCGCGGAGCCGCATTCTGTAGCAACTTTTACTACTGGCTGCTACGGCTATTTGCTGTCTTTTGTCATAAGGCGGTATCAGCTTCCCTACAAGCAGGCATCACACGACTAAATGCGGAAGGTCATCCTTGTTCCGATAGGACGCCCAGGTTTTCTCTCGGTGGCGCGGGGGAAGCAGCTGTAAACGACTGTAAACGGCTGTAATCAGCAGGGAAGCAAGGGATAACCAGGGAAAAAAGAGCGGAAAGAGTCAAGGGCAGGAAGCAGGAGTCATCAGTACAGTCATTTTCACGGCAAACGGGCGAGGGAGAGAGAGAAGCAGACAGGCAGACAGGCAGAAGGGCAGAAGGGCAGAAGGGCAGACAGGCAGAAGGGCAGAAAGGCAGAAGGGCAGAAGGGCAGAAGAAAGGCAGATGATAAACTGACTGAAGACAAACAGACTAAAAACTGACTGAAGAACGACTGGCTGAAGACTGACTGAAGATCGACTAGACTGACAGAAAACAATAGATATAATAGACACAAACTCAAGTCAGACAGACAGATCGATTAGGATCCCTCGTCCTTTCTAGCTTGCAGATGACATGCACCCAGCGGCTTTTGCTTGCTGCACGAAATGCAGGTGAGCAAGTCGAGTGCAACGTAGCGATAACAAATAAACTAACACAGCCAGAACCCTAATAACCCTTAGTACAGGCCCATGCACAGCTGATTGGCTGGCCCAAAACGGTAAAATAACGCGTCATAGACACAACCCAAACAATGCACTCCTGCTTATTCTTCACCTGCACATTAACCTGTACGTTATCTCTCTCCCTGGATAAATTGACAGGGTTCACTCATCTAGCTAAGCCTCAAACTGCAAAGGACGACCTGTCTCCTATTTGTGCTAGCTGAGAAACGCATACATACAATACGGAGCTTTGTCCCTCGACCTTTTTGCTCTCCTTTCTCCCATCTCTTTTCCCCTCAGTTTCGCCTCAACTGCACACACACACAACAAGCCGCTCAACCACCACCGTCACTATGAAAAACCCCATCGTCGCCGTCACTGCCGCCCTCGCCGTCGTCCCCACCGTCGCCGCTTGGGGCTCCCTCGGCCACATCACCACAGCCTACATTGCCTCTAGCTTTGTCTCCAACACCACCCAAGTCTACCTACAAGACTTGCTTCACAGTACCAGCGATGACTACCTCGCCAGCGTAGCCACCTGGGCCGACTCAATCCGCTACACGCGCTGGGGCCGCTTCACCAGCAACTTCCATTTTATTGATGCCAAGGACTCGCCGCCGCACGAGTGCAGCGTCGACTTTGACCGCGACTGCAAGACTGGCGGCTGCATCATCACGGCGCTGGCGAATTACACGGCGCGCGCTGCAGACCCCGCGCTGCCGCTCATGCAACGCCAGGACGCAGCAAAGTTTGTTGTACATTTTGTCGGCGACTTGCACCAGCCGCTGCACAATGAGGACGTGGCTCGCGGTGGCAACGGCATCAAGGTCAAGTTCCACGGCGTCAACTTGAACCTGCACCATGTATGGGACTCTACCATTGCTGAGAAGTGGATTGGCGTGCGTGGCAAGCCCAACGGGTATGCGCATGGCTGGGCTGAGTCGCTGGTCATGGAGATCAAAGAGGGCAAGTTTGCCAAGGAGGCGGATGAGTGGCTAGAGGGTCTGGACTACAGCGACCCGGTCAAGACGGGGCTGCAGTGGTCGCGCGAATGCAACAAGTTGGTGTGCTCCCATGGTATGTTTCTTTTTTTTTTTTTTTTCTTTTCCAAAGTCGATACTTTTTGGTATGCAAGCTAACTTTAGACAGTCCTTCCCGAAGGCGCTGCT
Organism: Thielaviopsis cerberus; assembly: GCA_016859225.1. Classification (NCBI taxonomy): domain Eukaryota; kingdom Fungi; phylum Ascomycota; class Sordariomycetes; order Microascales; family Ceratocystidaceae; genus Thielaviopsis; species Thielaviopsis cerberus. The sequence goes on along the minus strand of JACYXV010000569.1, from coordinate 10,201 downwards.
GCCATCTCGGGCCAGGAACTCTCGGGTGACTACTACCTGGCTGCTGCCATGGTGGTTGAGAAACAGGTGGCTCAGGCCGGCTACCGCATGGCTGCCTGGCTGGACCACATTGTCGACGACATCCTAGCCAAGCAGGCTCTGAACGGCAACCCGTCGATGGACGAGCTGTAAGCTCTGGGGCTATACACGCATAGTTATGTAGTTATGTACACGTTATTTTGATATTATACAATTGTGAACGTGTGATGCATGTATCTTAGCTGCGCACCCACCCTGGCACCACCGTCATATCAAAATCTTCGTCATATTTCCGTTCACGAATCGCCGCCGCCACTGCCGGCCAGCCAACCGCAGTAGGGTCCTTTCCGCGCGCACCAAGCACGGCAAACTTGCGGTACGAATGTGAAATGTAGCCGTGCATAAGGTCCATGTCAATCAGCGACGCAACGAGCAGTTCAATGGCCTCAAATGTCACAGGTTGGTTGCCACTAACAAGGCCCTCGTGGGGTAAAAGCGTCGTAGATGAAGGGCCTCCACTGCCGAAAAACGACGCTGGAAGGAGGGGTGTGTTGTTACTGAGCTTTGTATTTGCCGAGGCTGGCACAAGTGTTAGCAGTAGACCAAGCAGCGAGAAACTCGAGACATACCTGCAAGAGTGTGTGGCGGCATAGCCTCCAAGCGCTGCTGCATCACCTCTGCCAAGTCTAGCAATGCGCCAAGATCCAGCAACGGCGCCTTTTTCGACGCCGCCTCGTCAGTTGGCAGCGGCGGCGTATACGTCAGCAGAAACACGCGCCGCGCCAGCGACCGCCACAAGATTGCGCGGCCCTCGTACGCCAGTGCCGCATGTACACCCTTGCTGCCAAGATAGTCGCGATGCAGCGCTAGTATCGCCTGGTACTGCAAAAAGTTGCCGCGCTTGAGCGCCTGGCACAAGGTGCCGTACAGTGGGGCCAGATCATGCATCTCGGGGCGTTGCAGGAGCGCGGACGATGGGAAGCGGCCGAGGAGAATGTTAGTGGGAATGAGGTACGAGAGAATAAGAGCGCGGTGGCGCAGACAAGATCGCGGCGTCTGGTAGTAGGCTTCTTCGAGGGCGAGAGAGGCGCGGGTGTATGAGCTGTTGCTGAACCAGAAGCGGCCGAGGTAGTACAGAAAGGTGACGCGCTGGGCGGCGGGATAGAGTGCAAGGGGCGGCGAGTTTGTTTCAATGTTGGTAAAGATTTGCTGGGCAAGTTGCTTCCGGTGACACTTTATGGTAGTTAGTATCTCTTCCTCACGCCTCCTCATCAGACAAATGACTTACAGCAAATAGTAGCTTTAATGTGAGATTTGCAAACATGTACACGCCAACTTTTTTTCCCTCGGGCTTTGCATTGCGCGCGCTGGACCGGTCCGTCAGGCACGTAGTGAAAATCTTTTGCAGAATCTCGGCACAAACTTCAGTAATCGTTTTTCTCTCCTCGTCGCCGCCGCGGCGCTGGCGCGCCATCAAGTCTGGCCGCTTGTTGAGCGCCATGGTGAGGCGCGCGAGAGCTTCAGAGAGCGACATGCACGCCTGCAGCAGAATGGTGCCGTAGGATGGATGCGCAAATGCGGTACCACAGGCACTATCGCTGGTTAGTACAGGGCGAACTGGCGGCATAAGTCGTGGGCGGTGGCACGGGACTTACTTGGTCAGCGTACACAGCCGCTCGTGTGTAGTCACCAGATCCTCGAAATTGGCATCGCGCCAGTACATGATGTACTCGCGCATGAACGAAACAAAACTCGGCCACGGCGCCACCTGCCCCGGCGGCACGTCCTCGTCTGGGAAGCATTTGTTGACTGTGGCCTCGACAGTGGCAGCATCGCGGAATTGGGTGCGCAGTTCTTGCGCGAGCTTGAAATAGGTATCAGAGGCACTGGGCTCAACTTTGAGCCATTCACCAAGTCTGGGGCCGCCGTCTTTGGCTTTGACAAAAGTACGGATTTGGGTGAGGAATTCGACTAATAGGCTCATGGCGGCATGAGAATTAGGGGGTTTTTATAAATAAAAATAAAGGAGGAGGCTAAGCCACGTTGGTTGGTTTATGGAGTTGGTGTGTAAGCAAGAAAATAAGCGTGGGTCAAGACTATGCAGGTAAATAAATGACGTCTTGCAATGCGCGATATCCATGACAAGGCTGAGATTAATTGTGGGTGTTGTAGAAGGAAGTAGCCAATGAGCGCTTGTCCTACCACAGCCTTGCCATGTCTGTAACCCTAAATAAAACGGACATCACGATCCGCGGCAGCAAAAAGTAATCCTTTGAGTCATCTGGAGACACGGGGAATCGAACCCCGGACCTGATCCAAGCCGTCGAAGCTCGGAGCTTCGGTCGTGCTAAGGATCCGTCATACCACTAGACCATGTCCCCTCGAGCTGTTGAAATTATCAGTCTTTAATACAGACTAAAGAGGCTTCACGAGAGCCTGGCGGTGAGTTTTTTTCTGTGTCTGCTTCTTTTGGTTGCAATGATTTGTTTGTTCTTTGCCTTTTCTTTTTCTTTTTTTGGTTTTGAATGGTACGCCGAGAGGCGGGCAGTAGGTAACGAGTTCGCTCGGGTGCTAGTTAACGCACCGCCTTCGGCCTCTCTCGGTGGGCTTACAGGGTGCTGACCATGTCTTGTTTTCCTGTCCGGTATCCAATCCGGCGTCGTTTGTTCCAGTAAGGAAGTAGGTAGACGTTAAATATAATCAAATCAAATCAAATTTTTACTTCGAAAAAAAAAAATGCGGCACCGGTGCTTGTAACAACGGCTGTTAAGCCTCCAAACAGGGTATATGAACCAGACCGACCGCTATAAGCTTTTGGATCAGACCCTCTATAACCCACGGCCCTGCGCCTGTTGTTTCTGCCTGTCGTAGGGGAAACATCTGATCCCAAGCCACGGTTTGAGCTTTGCCAGGCCTATGTTGGGCAGTCCAACATGCTACACAACAGGCAGTCAGCAACAACCGATAAGTTGCCATTTATGCGCGATATTTCGTATTGGTCTCTTTTCTCCATCATTCCCATTTCCATCAAATTCAAGCTTCGTTCATTCAGTCTTAATAGCCGATAGCACGCACGCAAGCCCGCCAGAACCAAAGCCTATATAAACATCCCAAAATGGCCAGCCCGCTCACCCTCAAATCCGCCATCCAGGGCGCTCCCGACTCTGTCGCCGTCATCATTCCCTCCAAACCCACCGCCCTCACTGCCACCTACGCCAAACTCACCGCCGATATTGCCGCCTTCCAGGCTAAACTCGCGGCGCTGGGCATCGCCAAGGCATCGTATGTATCGATTGCGCTCATCAACAGCTACGAATTCATCGTGTCATTCGAAGCCAGCGCATGGCAAAGCGCTATTGCCGCGCCGCTGAACCCCAACTACAAGCAAGCCGAGTTTGAGTTCTACATTGAGGATCTCCAGTCCGACTTAGTCCTAGTACCTCGCGGCGCATTCACAGCGGCGAGCCCTGCAGTCAAGGCTGCGCAAAAGTTCAATGCGGCTATTGCGGAGTGCTACTGGGATGCGCAAAAGGGTGAGGTCGCGCTGGATCTCAAGGAGGCCGGTAAGTTAAAGGGCAAGAAGAGCCCGGTTCTGGTGGCGGAACCCGACGATATTGCCCTAGTTCTACACACTAGGTGGGTTGTATTCTCTCAAGTTTGCTATTCTCCAATGTTGACTGACTGAATTATAGCGGAACAACCTCTCGTCCCAAAGTGGTATGAATACTTGCACAGCCTGCATATGGCCATCCATCACATGCTAATTCGCTTAGGTTCCTCTTACTCACCGCAACCTTACTCGGACGATGAGTTAGTCTTCTAATATCTCCTTGCTTGAACCATGCACCCGCTAACACACACTAGTCAACATCAAGAACACCTACCAACTGACCGCTTCCGACCGCACCATGCTCGTCATGCCGCTGTTCCACGTTCATGGCCTGATGTGCGGCCTCATGTCTCCGCTGTACACTGGCGGCTCCATGATTGTCCCATCCAAGTTTTCCGCCACCGACTTTTGGCCCGACTTTACCACGCACGGCGCCAACTGGTACACTGCCGTGCCAACCATCCACCAAATCCTACTCAAGAACCCTGTGCCGTCGCCAATGCCCAAGATTCGCTTCATCCGCTCGTGCTCCTCGCCGCTTTCGCCCACCGTCTTTGCCCTCCTGGAAAAGACGCTTCAGGCGCCCGTCCTTGAGGCATACGCCATGACCGAAGCCTCGCACCAGATGACATCCAACCCGCTACCGCCAGCGCAGCGCAAGCCTGGCTCTGTCGGCGTTGGTCAGGGCGTACAAGTCAAAATTCTCAACGACGCGGGTGACGAAGTGGCTCAGGGCACTGAGGGTGAGATTTGCATCAAGGGTGAAAACGTGACGGCCGGGTATCTAAACAACCCGACAGCCAACGCGACGGCGTTTGCGCAAAACGGCTTCTTCCGCACAGGTGACCAAGGAAAGAAGGACGAGGACGGCTACGTCATCATCACGGGCCGCATCAAGGAGCTGATCAACAAGGGCGGTGAGAAGATTTCTCCCATTGAGCTGGACAATGTGCTTGCGCGCCATCCTGCCGTGTCCGAGGCCGTTAGTTTCGCCATTCCTGACGACATGTACGGCCAGGACATTGGCGTGGCGATTGTGCTCAAGCCCGGACAGAGTGTGACACCTGAGGAGGTCAAGGCGTGGGTTTCTGAGCGGCTGGCCAAGTTCAAAACGCCAAAGAAGGTGTGTTTTTTTTTTTCCACGTGTATACTTGAGTGGATGCTAACCGAGCGTAGATTTACTTTACCGAAATCATGCCCAAGACAGCTACGGGCAAAGTCCAGCGGCGCATTGTGGCTGAGGAAATGCTCAAGCAAGCCAAATCGAAGCTGTAAAGGGCTGTAGATAGATAGACATGTGTTTACCAGGTACACATTTTGATAATTGTTTGAAATTTACCGTTTCCGAGATACTAGATAAGAAATAAGAGGACTGACTGGTAAATTTAATAAACTTTGTAGAGAGTAGTTGATGCTCTTTGATGCAAATCAAGTATTTTCATTTTCTTTTAGACAAACTTCAGATCACCATTGTATAGGGTTATTTTCAGGCTAGGGTTGTTATAGCTTCTACTTACCCCACTATTCCGCATGCAACGCTACACAGAGTTACCTATCTGGAGCGAGCGACCATCTCCGAGTTGTATCGCGGCTTTTGCCCGACCAATTGATTAATTCTAATCTTGTCCCCACCACCTTCTTTCTCTCTCTTTTCTTCTCCTTTCTCTCTCTTTCGCTTCTAGGCTCTAATGCTCGCTTTATTTTCGAAATACACCCGCTTCGTCTCCCCCAACGCTTCGATTCTCCCCCGCTTCACTACTATTAGAACAATGGTTGCTGCTGTGCCCGCTGGAAAGTTTGAGTTTCTCTGCGTCGTGCCCGATAAGCCGGATGCGTACGAGAAGCGCCTTGCTGCGCGCCCGTATGTTTGTTCCCTCCATCCCCCTATATTCTCGCTACAAATACGGCGTTGCTCTGTACTAACTCTTGCCCTAAGCACCCATTTTGCCAACCTCAAGACTCAGGTTGAGTCGGGCTTTATGAAGGTCGGCGGTATGTACACTCTATAGAAATCCCCAGAGATTTTTGCACTTAATTAACGGTAAACGCAGGCGCCACCCTTGAGGAGGTCCCTACAGACGACAAGCTCAAGATGAACGGCAGTGCTCTTGTTGTTATCGGCAGCTCCGTCGAGGACGTTAAGGAGCAGTTGGCTAAGGACATTTACGCCGAGACGGGCGTGTGGGACTTGGACAACGTAAGACCACTTTTTCATGTGCTTTGGTGACTATTGCTAACCGTTGAAACAGGCCCAAATCATTCCAGTAAGTTCGCCGAGCCAAAATACTGATATTCCTACTAATCAGCCTCCAGTTCAAGTGCGCCATCCGCGAGCCTTAGAGCCAGTACAAGAAATACCATATCCTGGCATATTAATTAAATTGCACTACCAAAATTAATTGTACTGCATAAAGAACAATACTCATTCGAAATTGCAACAGAAAAGCAAACCATAACGTCATCGCCAACTCAGATCTAGAAAGGTATAAGTCTTGCAAGTTTCAGTGCTTGTAGTCACCATTTAAGACTTGGCCGCTGCCCGCTCCGCCTGAATCTTGGCCGCAACTTCTCTCTCCTCCTGCTCTTCGCGCTCTGCGCGCTCAGTTTCCCGAGCCTCCTCCTCGGCCTCGGCCTTGTCATCAGCCGCATTCTCCGCCTCCATGCGCAGTTCGTACACCATTTCAAAGCACTCGGCAAGAAGCTCATTAACGCTGCCCTGGCCTTCGGGAATGTCACCGTTGACCAGGAACTTGCCATCAACGCGCTGGTTGTCAATAGAGTTGAGCTATAGTTGTGTTAGTCTTGAACTCTAAAAGTTGGCAAAGGCTTTCGGTAACTACCTTCATGTTGTAAGGATACAGCTCTCGGGGGTTGGCGATTCCACCGTTGTTCTTGACCTCAATCAGGCAGCGCTTCAGCGTCTGAAGCTGGTTATACACTGGGAGCAGACCCTCTGACACAGGCTCTGAAGAAATCATCAAAGAGTAAATGTAGGCATAACAGCGACGAAGTAGATACAGAAGCGTCTGTTCAACGTTAGTATTACAAAAAAATTAGTATGTAACACAAACTTACTCTCTGGACATAGAGCTCAGCGGGCTTGCCCTCGCTGTCTAGCCAGTTACCGTCGACTCTTTGTTCGTCGTAGCGGTCTAGTAGGCGCTGGAAGTCGTACAGATCGGTTTCTCTCAGGGACCAAGCTTGAGTCATGGAAATCTTATCCAGCTCTGATCTAACACGCACAAGGTCGCTGTGCATAGGCTTGAATGCCGCCGGGATAGCACCCTTTCTGTAATTAGGCATTAGCCGCTGAAACATTTAGTTTGTTGTGACTTTCACTTACTTTACTTGCACAATCTCGGCCCACTTCATGCACTTGAAGAGAAGGTCAGATACCTTGTCGCTGCCCTCGGCAATCGAGCCGTCTTCAGCCAAGAAGTTGCCATTTTTGCGCATACCATCAATTTCTGACAGCTGAACCGACAGCTTATACACCTCGCTGTTAGAAAACTACCACTAGTGTTAGCCCCATACCTTTCTCTCCAAGTATATCCAGCCTTACCTTGGTGCGCGTATTCGCCAGTGATATTGAGCGCAGAATTGAAATCAGCCTTTCGTGGACTGCCGGAAGATTTGCGCCAAGTGTATCGATTGACGCTTGTAGCTTCTTGATCATTTCCTTGCAGCGAGCAACTCTGCCCAGGACCAGCTTGAGAATGATGGGGTCATGCGTGTCGCGGCCGTTTTCAATATACTGCTTGAGCTTCTCCAAAGTGTGGGAAATGCTTTCCATGTCCTTGTGAGACACAAGGTTGGATTCTGTAAGGTGATCTACCAAGCGCTTAATCGTTGACGTCAGAGCATAGGCGGCAGGGGCTTCGTGGTTGCGACCAATCGTCATGAAGAATAGTGAAATAAGCTGGAAGCAACTCTCGAGAACACGGTCAACTAATGTAGAGTATTTTAGTTAGCTACAAGCACTAATACGACACTATCGCTTGGCATATTATATCTGTGTTGTTAACACCAGAGTGGTGTATGCGACGGATCCGGACAATACTCGGCAGTACAGGCTCGGGACAAAGAAGCAAGAAATACAACTAACTTGCCTCTGGTTTCGTGCTCTGGCTCTTTGCCACCGCGAGAGGCATCAAGCAGGCGCACCTGCTCCATAAGCTCGTCATATAGAGGAAGGACATCTTGGCTGCGGATGTAGGTAGTGCGGTCGCGCTTGAGCAGAATGAGCTTGTCGCGAATGATTTCAAGATGTTTTAAGACCTCCTGCTCCTTAGAGTTGACAGGGTGTGGACAAGACGGAGTATCCATTGTGTATTGTTGATGCTGAGAAAATTTCTGTGGCGAATCGAGAGGTGTTCCAAAATGGAAGACAAACAGAAGTCTGCGTATTGATAGAAGATCAAGACAAGGCTGTGCTGGTAACAGATGTCTGGCGATAAGGATGTACGATTTTAAGCAAATGGCGATGGTGGGAAAGAAATGATAAGGCCGCTAGTATATGGGTCAAACAAGATTATGAGAGAGTAATACTCTAGATAGTGTCAAATGACGGCAATATTTGATCAGTTGATTAAGTGTACAGCATAGTAGGAGAGTTCAACGGAAAAATAAAGGCACGAAATCAAGCAAGCAAGCAAGTACCCGAGCTTTTATTGCAGGCTTTGCGACAGGAGGCCAAAAATGTATGTACTTATACTTGCTTAGTACGACTCTGGCCCGTTTGTTAACCAAATTCAGAATGTAGGCTATGAAATTCTCCGCTATTCCATCTACAGAGGTCGATCAGGTTACAAGCGGATTCCAAACGTCATTCTATTTCTATGTACCTCTGTATCAAGTCTTCTAGCAACTGCCAGAACAGAACCCTAATTATATCCGAAACAATCAACTTAACCCGCACGTCACATCATGCACTCAATGAGGCCAACCAACTACGATAGGCTATATATTCGAGTTTCGGATGGCCGATGATGCCAACCACACTTTATTCAAGCAATGCAGTACATTCTTAGTCTTGCATGGCGATAATGCACGCAATTTCACAACTTCTATTGAGATTTACAGTCAATATAAGACGCACTGATTGGCCAGGCTTGATCAAATAATTATAGCGTGACGAAGAGTTGAATGTAATGGCTTCTCACACTGAAGCTAGAATGCTATCCAATAAAAAGCCTGCCTGCCTATACTAAACTACAAGCTGAGAGATCAGTGACACTAGGCGTTAGAAAACTATCAACATACATACAATTTTCAATACCCTTGGAGCGGAAGCGTCGGCGGGGGAGGGGGGCTCAGTATGTGACAGGGATGTGGTTCTTGGTCTTATAAATTCAGAACATTACGTCCTTGTCAAAGTCGCGATAGGCTCATGGTGAACGTTGCTGCAATATCGACGAGCGCCTTAAAATTTACTGTAATGTCTGGTCGAAAGCTTAACAGTTGTCAATTAAGACGACAACAAGTTATCGCATTGCGTATTGCTTTTACGGACACCTCATTTGTCTGTCAATGAACGAAGACATTGCTCTAAGTTTTATCAATCGATAAAATATAGCTTTTTTCGACCTTTCGTTTCCTCAATTCACCCTTTGGTTAAGCCGCTTTCTCTGTCAAGCTTAGTTTGGACGCTTTGAGATAGCGTTTTCAGGTAATGAGAGGACCCACGTGACAGACAAAGTCACGTGTCGATAAAGCGCACATTTTGCTGCTGCAGCTCCACATAATGTGTGGTCAAAATTCTGGTGTTAGGTCTGAGCCCTTTTAGTGCGCCGCGCGATACCATTGGTCTGACCCGCAATTTTTGGATACCAGAACATTGGACTCTATGTCAAATTGAAGAACTTCCTTCGACATCATCAACTCTGTTCATTTTGTGCAGTTTATACCCAAAGTCCTTTACAAGACACCCTGCACATTCACAATGTCTACCGCTGAGCTGGCTTCTTCCTACGCTGCCCTGATCCTGGCCGATGAGGGTCTTGAGATCACTGTAAGTCAGCGCATTCGTTGCGATGCCCCGCGCATCTTCTCGTCATGACGAACCGATTACTCGCATTTCAACGATTTTTTTCTGCTTCGATAAACACGACTATCGCTGAATTCACCACACGATCGCAATACGGAGCACGATGCTAATTATGGTTTGCTTTATAGGCCGACAAGCTGCAGGCTCTGATCACCGCTGCCGGTGTTCCCGAGGTTGAGCCCATCTGGACTCAGCTGTTCGCCAAGGTACATACAATCACCTAGAACTCGAAAAGCTTTCGCGTCGCAAATCCGATTCCGACGACAATACCAAACTCTATGAAAATGGAGACGACGAACACGATTAGCCCGACGACAACCCAAGACACAAAATACAGTCCAGTTAAATTATCAACATGTTTATCGGATGCGGCGCGAGAGCTAGACGGCTATTTTTTTCGACAAGCGCGACGGAAACTAACAGTCTGAATAGGCTCTGGAGGGCAAGGACGTGAAGGACCTGCTGACCAACGTTGGCTCTGGTGGCCCTGCCGCTGCTGGCCCTGCCGCCGGTGCCGCTGCTGGTGC
>JACYXV010000568.1:0-12894 GCA_016859225.1 Thielaviopsis cerberus | reverse complement strand
CGTATCCGTGAGCGCTTACAGCCGGCCTGGACGGTGCAGCCACGCGTGATCCTCGTGTGACCAAGTTGCTCGAGCAGACGGGCGCGGCTTATATGGTCATGCGCCGATACCAAAACCCGATTGCGCGGTCCGTGGATCGTCTCGCACAGGGCTCGGGTCCGGATAAACTTGGTCCGTTGCTGCGCAAGGGCGTCGGCGCCGGCGCTAGCAGTGCATCAGAGAGCTTTGCGCGTCAGGGCGGCGCGGCACGGCGGACAAGCACGGCGTCGCGACCGGGCACGATGAGGTCGATGCAGACCCCAGAGAATGGGTTTGATGAACAGCACACAGGGCCGATGATGAGTGCGCCAGCGCCAGACGAGGAGGAGATTTCCGTCATTTTACAAAATTTATGGGATAGGACGGTAGATTATGGGGTTAGCCAGTAGTGAGCGAGCTTGGCAAGGTGGCGATGACTTTCTTCTGGGTTGACAAACTTGGCTGTTATTGCGTTTCTGGATCTCTCTCTCTTCTTTTTTTTTTTTAGACCAATTGCATTTTGTTTTGTTTTGTTCGATTCTGAATGATTCTTCACTCTGGGGTTTTGAGGTAGTTGTACTTATTTTCTTTTTACAGCTACATTGTGATGGTACGGTTTATATGTTCACCAAAATCCGGCTTGGATTGTGTGTATGGACTACTAATATTCTGATGGTATAATTGATAATAGTAGTGTGTTCAAAGCAAACAACCGACTGCCATTTTAGGAAAAAGAGGGACAATGAGAATGACATGCAAATAGGGACCACCGGATGGACAACTTCACGGTAATGATAATGATGAATGCACGACAAGACAACCAAGAAAGAATAAGGGACACCAGGAAGAACCAGAGAAATAGGAAGATAAAGTTAAGAAAAAAGTGTCAAGCGAACCACAAGAAAGCGAAGAAAAAACACAATGAAACGCCCCCCAATAAGCAGAAAACAAGTCAAGAAAAGAAAATGAAAATGACAAAAAGAACAACTCTATCCACAGGACCGTGACGGAAAGGACGAAGAGGAAACGACAAGAGACCTTGGTATGTAATTGTCTCAACGCGTCCAGATCCAGTACGCAAAAATAACAAGGAAAAGAAAGCTCCCAAAAAAGAAACGAGAGAAAAGAGAGACGAATGGAACAATAACAACGGACCGGCTTGGTGTGGAAAATCAAGAAAAAAAAAGACTATAGTGAGGGCGACAGCCAATAGTATGTCGCGTTAGTCGCATCAAGAAGGGGAGTTTTTCTAGAACTGGATAAGATCCTGAGCCGGACCGGCCTGCTGTTGCCGTATGGCAAACGGTTGTTGTTCTGCGAGCCGCCGTACGCTCCGGGGGCCTGTGGCAGCCGGCGCTGCGGGTACTGCACGTTGGGCATACCAGTAAACTGCGCGCGCATAAACGGGTTGTTGCCCGTGGCGTCGGCGTTCAGTTTGTTGATACCAGCGCCGGCACTGTTGACAAATGTGCCGGGCGCTGTGTGTTGCGCAGGGATACGCAGGTTGCCAGTGTTTCCAAAAGTGTCCATGCCGTCACCGCTGGCTAGAAGCGCGTTAAGCTTCTGTTCATGCTCGCTGAGCTGACGCTGAGGCTGGCAATTTGGGGTTGCTGGGGCATAGGAGGAGGCTGGAAAGTGCTGAGAGACTTTTGCTCAGGTAGAGAGCCTAGACTAGAAGTAGGTTGCGCTGTGCGTGGTCTGTTGAAGGGCGAATTAGAGTGCGAGTTGCCGGAAGCTGCAAACGGATTGTTTGAGCCGGTTGGGGCAGGCTTCATCAAGCCAGCGTTGCTAGTGGCCCATGGGTTGTTAGAGCCAGTCGGCATTGGGGGCTCAGGCTGCGGCGAGGGCACCTGTAGAGCATACGGGTTGTAACCCATCTGCTGCTGTTGGTACATGTCCATGCTGTAGCCGTTTTGCTGGTAGTAGCCGGTGGGCTGGGCCTGGAACCCAGTGTAGGCGTTCTGCATGTAGCCGGTAGGCTGGGCCTGCAGCTGATTTTGGTCCATGGGGTTGGCAAAGAAGTCAACGGGGTTTCCCTGCTGGTACCCCATGTTAAAACCGGTAGGCTGGGCTTGCTGCGCCGAAGTGACTTGGATAAGATCGTCGTCGAAAAGCGAGGCGTTGTTGGCAGCGTTAGCCTGTTCGAGCTCGTTGCGACGGCGGTCCTCTTCCTCCTTGCTGAGCTTGATGGCCTTGGCCAGGTCATCGTCATCCTCAAAGCCGCCATGACGCTCGCGTTTCCGGCGGTCTTCTTCCTCCTGCACCTTGCTGGCTTCAATGGCTAGGCGGTATTCGACGTCCTCTTCGTTCTGACGACGCGGCGGTCTGGCCCGAGAGGGCGACGTAGGCGGGCCAAATTCGTCGAGGCCGGTAACTCTAGACTTCCATGTGCGGCGATCGCTGCGTTCAGCGGCAAGGCGCTCTTCGTCAAGCAAAAGCGCCGTCAGTTCCTTGGCGGCAACACGGACTAAAGAAGTGGCTAGAGTTAGCATGTGATGCAAACAACAATACAGGGTGGTGCAAGCAAAAAGAGTGACAGTACCATTCTGACCGACATCGCGGCCTTCTTCGTCCATATACTGGAATTCGCGCAGTGTCTTGATAATGTAGATGTTGGCCTGCGCCCATGAAACAACCTTGGTTGAGCCTTCGTGAAGGCAGTAGTCGAGCACTTTCAGCGCTTTTAGCACGTGCCGCCAGTTCTTGCCCTTGTCGTTCAGGCGTTTGTCGAGCATCTCCATAATATCAACAAAGTCCGAACCACTATTCACGAGATATCTCTAGTTAGTACGACTGCAGTTATTTGCATAGTATAAGCGGCTGTTGCGGTATCCGCCTGTTCCGCCCTGCTGTCATGATGAGAGTGGAAAAGACAAACCCGTTGAAAGTTAGTTGCGCAATTTCGCTCATCTGGGTTCCTGACGGGCCCCAGGCATCGTTGCTGGTGGCTGCAAAACGGGTGTATTAGAAACCGATCAGAGAGTTGTGTGGCTTCGATGCCAGCGTTCAAGATCGCTTACCTTCACGAACTTTAACTTGCGCAGATGAGTAACCCTTGGTCACATTTTTGACACTTCTCATAACCTTGGACATGTTTGCTATAGATACGCAGCTTACGCAGCTGGTGACGCGATCTCGAGAAAGATATGAATGGGTGAAGAATAGAATTGGATTGAAAAATGAATAGATATTTCGAAGAGGTTTGGCGGAGGTTTTGGTCCAAGGCGGGAGTAGAAACGAATCAATCAATCAATCAATTAGTCGATCGATCAAATGGAGCTCAGTGATGCGATGGACAGTGGTAGCGCAACTGGTGTTGATCGAATCGAATTGACTGCGAAAAAGCGAGGATGAAAGAGAAAGCGATCAAGATAAAAACAGGGCGCCGTCCGTTAATGTACGCGAGACGAGAGTCGAGTGTAAAATAAAAAAAGGATAAAATAAAATAAAAAGAGGGCGCAAGACTCAATTCTAGCAAAGCGAGAAAAGTACACGAACGCAAGCCGGGCGGGAGCCAAATGAGAGGTCAGAGGAATAGTAGAGAGAGATAGGTGAGAGGTTATAAGGTGGCGACGGAGTTGGCGTCGAGAAATTGGTCGCTGAAAGCAAAATCCACGATGGCGATTGACCAGTCAAGTAAGTGATGGCGGGTTTAATCTGTTCGACATGTATTGCTAAATCTAGGCGGATAGATAAAATAAAGAAGAGAGTTTTTTTTCTTGGTATGTGGGAGTGGGAGAACGAAGTTGGCGGTGGTTTGTCTGGTCAAGTCGTAGCCTTCACTTTTGGGAAATGGGGTGAAAAGCAACAGCTGAGGGCTGGCTTGACGGCTTTGGGGTTGCTAATGGGCACTGGTACAGGTGCTGTTGGTGGGTGCAGGGCGCTGAAGGCAGCCTGGGAAATGACGTTCTCGATGGACCAAGGCTGCTAAACAAGAAAGCAACAAACAAACGCGGGTAATAAATTCAGTGCAAGCAGTCTCGTTTTAATATGATCAGTCGGAGACAGCGGCAATGTTAATGTAAAGTTTGTAGGCTACATCTGTACCCGCGCTGCACTTTACTGCATCTTGCTGCACGTTGTCCTGCACTCTTTACGTTCCATGTATGTCACCAGACGGAATGCTGCGTTGAACCAGTGCACGTGACCGAAATTTGAACATCTTCAAATATTGTCTAGAGCAACTACTCAATACTATGCCTGCCATATGCGGCCACACCTAGACTCTGGACTCCAATACTAACAGATGAGACGGCCGCATTTCAGTCGAACTTTATGGACGATGTGCGTCTGCCTCACAAGTTAATTGAAGCGCGAGCAACAGGATAGCGAGTGGCTTAAGGGGTCGCGACTGGAGCAGGGTATGAATTGTCACTCTGCTTGGCTGCAAGCGAATAAACGTAAATGAAGGGCGCAAATCTCTGCATATAAAGCCAACTATCAAGTCTGCATACAGCCAAAAATCGACTGATAAAATGATAAACCCGTAGTGAATACGTTTTGCTGCTTCCTACTGGATCTCGCTTTGATGCAGCTCTACTCAGCTTTTGCTCTTGAGTACCTGCGACAAGAGACCTTTATGCAGTACAAGCCGTGCGTAGCACTGTGCTGTGGCTGTGCCCTGGCCAAGCTTTTATTGCGCAAAAGCACAGCGAAAGAAAGTATCATACACACTGTAACAACGTCACCATTTGACCAGCATTCGAGGTCTATACAGCTTCGCTCATCCTATTTTCAGGTTTTTGTTTCTTTGCTTCCAACACTGAATGGACCTCAAGATTTTCTGATAAGGGCCTTCTCGCGATTCAAAAGAATAAGAACAAAAAATTCATGCAAACCCAAATATATCGCCTTTTCGGGCTTTCCTCATGTAATTTGATCGGCCAAAGTTCTACAGAACAGGCTAGCTAGAGTTGAGCACCGGTCGCTCCGACCAATATTTAACTACCATCAAGTAGAGTCACATACAATCTTTGCTCACAAAGTACATCGCTCAAGGCAGCCGAATAAAACTTTACAATTACATGTAAGACACCTAACAAAACATCAAGTAGTAAGGTAAGCCCTAATATACTAATAAAAGTAGAAAAGTAAACAGACATTCATACCCTAATTTGTTTGTTGCAAAGAGTAAAAACACCATACAGTTCATTGGTTATTATACCACAGCACCAAACGCCATAAAGAAACACTAATATCTAACATAATTATACCGATTTCAAACCCACTGAATAGGTGCTTGCGACTAGTACTACATACACTGTACATGTTCCGGAAATGAAACATCTCTTGCCCATCAGCCGAGCCTTATCAGAAATAGACGCCGTGTTAATTGCCACTGTATCCGGCTGTTGATCCTCTGACTGTTATGCTGATGCTCCGGCTTCCGGCCTAGCAATTTCTGACACAGCCAGAGGCTCCAAGGAAGGCTCATCCTTATTGACCTGTGTAGCTGCCGGTGCATTAGCCAGGTTCCTTGCAAGCCACCCGGGAGGTAGACCGGGCCCACTATCAGCATTGCCATAGTCACTCTTCTTGGTACCCTTGGGCCAACGTCCTGGCCCACGGCCCGTTCCGCCCTTGCGTTTCCGAGATGACGTCGTTTTTGGCCGACCAACTGGCTTCTTCTTGATCGCTGTCGTAGAGCTCCGTCTGCGATTGGCTGGTGCCCGTGGGGCTACGGGAATTAGAGGCGCTGACATGGGAGGAGGACGGGCAGACTCGAGTCTTCGGCCGCCGACTGTTAGCGGGAAGACCTGGAAGCGTGTGGGTGGAATGCCTTCGTAGGCCTTGGCCCATTTCTGAGTTGTCAGTTCATCGTCAACCTCCATTGGGTTCACATCACCCATCATGCTGGCCGCCCTTGATTCCGTACTAGCAAGCACAACTTCTGAGTCACCCATACTGGATTGAGGCACAGGTCCGCCATTCTTTCCCAGGACCTCAGAAATATTGGTGTTTGCATTGTCTTTGACCAAAGAACCATCAAGCCCTAGGCGATCCTGCTCGTCGTCACCATCATCATCGCCAAGGTGGCTCAACGAAGGGGCAAGGTCAAAGTGGTTGACAACACCGCGGCCCATGACATACGGCGTCCATGTGAGAGCTGTAGGCTCAAGTCTGACGTACTTCTTGGCATCCCATGTCGACACATAGTTGTGGCAGTAGTTGAGGTCGACACGGAAAGCATATAGATGTGTCTCAGGATCCCGCACCAGACAACGCAAGCCCTCTAGAGCTGAGATGACATCGTCAGAAGTGAGGCCGGTATTTTCTGAGATTTGGCGGATGCTTAGCCCTTGTGTCAAATGCTGGTCGTTGTTGTAATGTTTGATAAAATATTTGCAGAGAGCTAGGCGCCAATAGTTGCGATAGGACACCAGTCCCATATCCGACAAAGGCTTTTCTGGTGATCCGGTTTTGCGCTCCACTCGGGTGAGTAGGTACGAAAAGTCAATGAGCAGGTTTCCGTATCCTTTGCGCTGATGAATGGGCAGAGTGAGGATACAGCTGACATTGTTTTGACTACTTGCCCTCTTTTCCTTGGAGAAGTATCCGACAAAGTGATAGCCGAGTTCGTCATACTCACAAAGGACATAGAAAAGGAAGGGTTCAACGTCGTAGTACAGCGTTTTGGACCCAAGAAAGAGTTTTGCCAGCAAACAAAGATTTTGGCAGTAGACGGGATGCTTGCGTCCATCAACCTCGAAAACAGAGACCGACTTGTGGCGATAAATCTCGTCACCAGGAGGGTACTTTGCTGGGCACTTCAGTTTGTGGCGCCAGGCA
Source organism: Thielaviopsis cerberus (assembly GCA_016859225.1). Taxonomy (NCBI): domain Eukaryota; kingdom Fungi; phylum Ascomycota; class Sordariomycetes; order Microascales; family Ceratocystidaceae; genus Thielaviopsis; species Thielaviopsis cerberus. The sequence continues at coordinate 6,087 of JACYXV010000568.1, read as the reverse complement.
ACGTAGTCCGAATTCATGTATTTGAGGCAGAACTCGCAGATATACAGAACGCGGTTGCGGCTGTACTCCTCAGGATATGGCGCAGCATATGTCGTGTCGATTTCCCATCCACCAAAGTCAATGCACTCTATTTGCGACCCGGGACCACGCGATTTTTTCGACTTCTTTGGCATCATCAGCATTTCGGGCTGTGTCCGTAGAAGCCGGTTGCGCCATTCTTCTTCTGCAGTAGACTTGGCCTCCATGAACCTCTTGCGATCTTCTTCCATGGGGAGTGTTTTAGTTGTGTCGGCTTCGGCATCTGTAAGAATACCGCCATAGGGTTTGCCCTTGGCTTCGTCGGTTTCGCGGTCAAAGAAAGAGTAAAACGGTTGTGATATGTAGGTGAATGGCGCCGCTGGAGTTTCGATTGCGACAGCTGTGGTGGTAGCTCCGCCAAATGAAATTGTACGAGCACCACCGCGGCGTCCTCGGCCTAGTCCCGCAGGGGGTTGTTCAAGAACGAGGCGGAGAGCAACTGGTTTGACTCTTATTTTGACAATGAGTGACTTGGGCCCTTTTCTCGATATCGACACATGCTTAGGTCGTTTCATTCTCAAGCTCCGAGAAGAAAGTGTTTGCTCACCATCTTCGCCAACATCGTCTGGATCCCTCCGGGGAAGAGCTGAGCCTTGTCGAAGTCGTTTACGCAGGTTTAAAGCTGCCTCGTCTTCGTCAGCTGCCGTCATTGTCCGTTTTCTTAATAACCGGGAACTTTCTGGGGTGTTCTCGCCAACAGAGAATGTCGTGAGTGTATGTTGTAACTCGACTACAGGTGTTGACTTGCGGTCAGAGTTTGCGCTGGCGTTGGCGAGCGAGTCAATATTTGCCGTGGTATCTGCGTGCTCCTTGCATTCAGGACACTTCCAATTTAAGGGATCTAAAGAGCAAACACAACAATCAGTACGATGAATATGCTATGATAACATACAAACGCTGTGGAACTTAAAACTTACCACTCTCGGAGTGCCAGGATTTGAGCTCGTGTGCACATTCTTGGTGAGCTACTAGGTACGTTAGTTATTTGCTGTGGCTTAGGGAGCAAGAAAAGCTTACCACGCTCACTACAAGCCATACAGGTGAGCATATCATCTACCATCGCATCCGGAGAATGGTCATTAGATTGCTGGCAAAAAATGCAAGCATTGGCTGCTGTACTGGCGCCGTCATCTTCATCCTCGTCATCTTCATCCGAGTTTTGCTCTTGCGCATCCCACTCTTCTGCGCTACTAGAATCATCGTTGTCGTGGTGACTTTCAGATTCAAGCGATGAATATTCTTCGTCCTCGCCATCCGTCTCGCCATCCGTCTCGCCATCCGTCTCGCCAGGCTTTAGTTTGACCGCACCAACGCCTTCTGTTTCGTCTGCATCTTCATAGGAGTCTTCGTCGCTACTATGATGTGAGTGGTCGTCGTGGTCATGCTCGTCCTCTCCTTCATCTTCATCCTCTTCGTCAACATCATCGTGTTCCTCATCCTCCATGTCATGGTTGTCATCGTGGCCTTCGTAGGCTTCGCGAAACTCGGCATCATCAGAGGTATCGCTGTCATCGGAGGCGTCTTCCACATTGGCGTCGTAAGCTATTTGCGCATCGTTGTCGCGATCTAGTGCCGAGCTGGAGGACATATCGGTACTAGAGACGTCGTTTCCCGAAAGCGCGGCGCTCTTCTGTAGGTCCTCTTCGGTCAGTGTGGGATGCGACATAGCGGTTTGCGCTGGCGTAAAAGGTCCTGGAGGAAGCGAGCAAACAGGCTTGGTAGTTCTGGGGAAGAATTAATAACAGGAATTTGGCTTCACGAAACTTGGCCAAAATCCATGCTGAAAGCGAAATCGCATCAGTTTAATGCTCAAGCATGAGGCACTCTGCTGCAAGCCGCGATTTGCGATAGTCGTCGATTCGCTTGGCTGGCCTAGCTTTCTTCAATAATTGTGGATAGCTTAGCAACTCCTTGTGGTTGTTGCGCCCGGGGCTGAAATGACGCGCTTCTGGTAGGCCAAATCCGTTGGCACGTGCCGCGTTGTTATCCACTTTCCTATATCTTTCCGCCTTTTTGCTTTTACAGGCATCTAAACGGTAGCTAGATTTGTGGGACCTGGCCTCTCAAAGTATGATTATGTAACCAATGTACGCCAGCCTTGCTTGCCTCTATTAAGCCTGAAATTCAAGCTGGGCTAACCGGATGACCCACTTTGTGCCAACAGGCGGAAGAAATACTTCTGATTTAGCGCAACCTGTCTCACGATAATTACCAATACAAATCGAAGCTCATCATAGAATCTAACCATCACCAATCCAATATGCCTGTTCCATTCGAGGCCCTGCTTCCCTATGCAATCATTTCTGTCGTAAGTTTCTCATATGCTCATATGCTAATAGTCTTAATTGCCTTGGTCGATTGCGAGGAAAACCTGCGTACTAACGTTCGGTAGATGTTCGGCGCCACGGGTGCTGGCCTGGGTGCTGTCAAATACTGGCAGAACGGTTGGAAAAGCCCCCGCTGGTCATTGGATGACTGGGACAAGGTAACTTGATACATATCCCATTAATACAGGTTCAATCGGCTAACGTATAACTATAGCATAGTAAGATATCAAGTTTGCTATGGTATTGTGTAATATATACTAACGCTAGTGGTAAAGTGATGGAAAGAGACAGACGACTTACTGGCAGTCTCAGGGGCCAAACGGATGATTATAAGGCTCCGCCTGGGTTCGAGATTAACAATCCGTGGAGGGTATTTGAAATTCTGAGCCCGAGGTTCTGGAAACAATGTTCTAACAAACCCCATAGGTTCAACCTCGCCATTAAATGGCCAGCAGAAATGTCCTTTGTCAAGACCTGCATTTGGGAATGCTTCGTCTCTGTCACAAGGATATCATACAGACAGCACATATTCACAGAACCAAGCAACCAGAAGCTTGAAGAACTACGATGCGTTTCAGCGCCCAGCAGTTTCATATCGAACCAGCGATGCCCATGCAGTTAGCTCTTTGCAATATTTATATATTAGTTTTCTAGCCTCACGCTTCAACTCCTATCCGCGCCTTATTGAGACCTTCTAGCAACATACAAGCCTGGCAAATTCCCTGACTAGACATAAATCCACACCGTTCGCATCGTTTCAAGGTCTGAAGGCTAGCTCCTTTGCCAGACTCCGAGTCAGTCTCTGTTGTCTTGGGGTTGGCCGAGTCCCTCGAAATTTCGGTTTCTAGTTGAGATACTGGTGTCTCTACAGTAATCTTTTTGTTGCATCCACCCTTGGTACCTGCATGTGAGCCTTTGCACTGGCATGGCGAGTCTGCATTCTGGCCGACCAACCGAGCCATATCTTCACCGCTGCGGACAATGTCAAGAATGGCACTTGGGCGAACTCTTTCAAGGTTCTTGATCAGGGCACGAGCAGTTCCTCTGAAAGCCTCCGGGCTGTAGAGGCACTCGGTACTAAAGTATAGAAGCTTTTTGTAGTGCGCATAGAGAACAATTTCCTTCTCGTAGCAATACTTCAACGGCTTGCTGCGCTTGACGTCCTCGGCGCCAACTCCTGTGACTATACTGGTACTTCTAGACAGACGCGGGACGTCCGCTCTTAGTAAATTCATGAGAATTGTCTCAGCGACATCATCTGCATTGTGACCTGTAACAACATGCTTGATCCCAAGTCTCTTGGCGCCCCGGTCAAGGGCCTGGCGACGAAAAACACCGCAATAGGTGCAGTTACCCTTCTTGCCGATAACTTCGACTACCTGATCCATAGTCCATCCATAGAGTTCTGCATAACCGAGGATCGTAAGAGGCATGTTGTAGTCAACAGCGTTTTGCTTCACAGTCTCCAATGAGTCATCGCGGTAACCAGTGATACCCTCGTCGATGCTCAAAAGTACAAGCTCAACACCGTAATCGTATCTGTCGTTCAAGGTTTTCAAAACAGATGCTAGGACCGTTGAATCTTTGCCCCCCGAAGCGCCAATGGCAACTCTTTCTCCGCGGTAGAAAAGTTTCGAAGATGTAATGGTGTGGTGTACTTCTTCCTCAAAGACGTTCAGGAAGCAAGGTTTGCACAGTTTGTCATGATTTTTAGGACGCTTGACAACAGCGCGACCATTCTTGCATCGTGCGCATATCGGGGGAGGCATGTTGATGAACAAAATATGGTGCCGTATATAGAAAACAAAACAAAAGTTAATATAGCGTAGCCAATACTGGTTAATATTTAAAGCATTCCACGTCTGACCAATGCATCATAACTCTACAACTCAACAACTTGGGAGGAGCTTGTTTTGCTACTTATCTTATCAGTGCTAGCGCCATTGTATCACCGATGATGAGAAATAAACAGCGCCACAAAGGAGCTGAACGCCACAAAATGGTCGTTTGGACAGCCCTATGTGGGGCTTTATGCTCAAACAGGTGTGCTCCACAGAAACATTTTTTTGCGACGATATTCTCATAAGGCGAACATTTTTACGGAAATTCTAACTTTAGTTTGTTCTATTTTCCATCCGCAGTCCATATCTCGCGAAACACATACAAAATGGTAAGCTCATTTTACTTTGGTTGAATTGATTCAATTAGTTCGCATTGGCAGTCCCTGCCTGCGAAACTATCGCGCGAGCAAACAATCACATAGAAGTATGTGTGCGTTTCAGTGCATTTCCGCGAAATTTTGTCTGGAAACAGCAAGATTTTTGTGATGAATAACGCCTGGAGGCCCGTTCATCATGGGTGAAATCCCGTGATAGACGAGTTCTCGTTAGAGTCAATGAAGACCTTCCTTAGCAGACATAGTCGCTAATTGTCTTCTTCTCAATGACAGGCCCCCAAGTCCGGAAAGAAGGTTGCCGCCGTGCCTTTCGGCGTGAAGTCGGCTGGTGTCAAGAAGGCCGCCAAGGTTAGTTGCTTCCCTCATACACGTTGGTTGACATGGCCTAACCATGCTTTGAAAACAGAACCCTCTCATTGAGAAGCGTCCCCGTAACTACGGTATCGGCCAGGACATCCAGCCCAAGCGCAATGTCTCGCGTATGATCAAGTGGCCCGAGTACGTCCGCCTTCAGCGCCAGAAGAAGGTCCTGAACATCCGCCTCAAGGTTCCCCCTGCACTGGCCCAGTTCCAGCAGGTCCTGGACCGCAACACCGCCGCTCAGGCCTTCAAGCTGCTGAACAAGTACCGCCCCGAGACCTCGGCCGAGAAGAAGGAGCGTCTCTTGAAGGAGGCCACCGCCATCAAGGAGGGCAAGAAGAAGGAGGACGTCTCCAAGAAGCCCTACGTCGTCAAGTACGGTCTGAACCACGTTGTCGGCCTTATTGAGAACAAGAAGGCTTCGCTGGTCCTGATCCCCAACGATGTTGACCCCATTGAGCTGGTTGTCTTCCTGCCCGCTCTGTGCCGCAAGATGGGTATTCCCTACGCTATTGTGAAGGGCAAGGCTCGCCTTGGTACCGTTGTCCACAAGAAGACTGCCGCTGTTCTGGCTCTGACTGAGGTCCGCGCTGAGGACAAGAACGAGCTGGCCAAGCTTGTCTCCGCCGTCAAGGAGGGCTACGTTGAGAAGAACGAGGCTGCCCGCAAGCAGTGGGGTGGTGGTATCATGGGTGACAAGGCCGTCAAGCGCATTGAGAAGAAGCGCAAGGCTCTGGAGAACTCCCTGAAGGTCTAAGCCGGACATTTGTCTATAAACTAAAATAAAATAGCAAAACCGGGGTTGGACATGGAACCAAAAGCAACTCTTTACGAATAGCATGCCAGTCTAGCTGTGTCTTGTCTTTGTTTTCACTTTCTTTTTTCTGGGTTGGATTATTATATTATGGATTGGGCACGGCGCAAATGGAATCTTGCAAGTGGCTTTTTGACCACTTAATATCACCAAAGAACCTGTCTTTTTGCTCTGAATGCATCAGTCAGTGCCTAGCTTTGAGGGTCCCTGTTCTGGATGTCAGCCTCATTTGTCCAAGAAAGAATTTGAAATGACATTATGATTCTGGGGATACATGGCGTGTGTGTGTGTGTGTGTGTGTGTGTGTGTGTGTGTGTGTGTGTGTGTGTGTG